>CAUYRT010100251.1:0-90970 GCA_963574885.1 Lepilemur ruficaudatus | reverse complement strand
CTGAGGCAGAAGGATCGCTTGAGCCCAGGAGTTTGAGGTTGCTGTGAGCTAGGCTGATGCCACGGCACTCACTCTAGCCCGGGCAACAGAGTGAGACTCTGTTTCAAAGAAAAAAAAAAAAAGAACATTCAATTAAAAAACCTGACCGTCAAAATCCACAGAAAGTGATGAATAAGGTACTTAGGGAAAAGCATCGTGAACTTTAAATGCCTTTAGTATGTTAAAGTGAGAAAAGATGATAAACTAAGTATCTATGTTGTATCTTAGGAAAGAACAAAATTTTTTTTTAAGAATGGGAAAAAGATGGAAAGGTGAATGATAAAAGTTAAAGTAAAACATTTAGAAAAGACATTGCTATGCAAAAAGTAGCCTATTCAATGAACACTGTAAAAATGGGCATGTTCCTGCCGGACACGGTGGCTCACGCCTGTAATCCCAGCACTCTGGGAGGCTGAGGTGGGAGGATCCCTCAAGCCCAGGAGTCGGAGGCCACAGTGAGCTGTGATCACACCACTGCACTCCAGCCTGGGCGACAGAGTGAGACCCTGTTCCTAAAAGTAAAAAACAAAACAAAACAAAAAAAAAACAAAAGCCCCACATTCAATGAATGAAAAAGTGGGCCTCCTCATTTCCTTTTGATGAATGAAGTGACATCTAAACAAAGAAAAAAAAAGGAAAACATAGAAGAAAACAAACAACAGGTATCAACTTGCATATATAGGACATTAAACATTTGAAGGACTACGACTACACATCAATATGTTGTAGTGAGTTGAGAAGCCTGAGCGATACAGAGCAAATACACGTAGACGAAATACAAACATTAACAGGAATCAAAATAACTGATAGTGGAGAAAGAGACTAGAGAAGGAGATTCCCCGGCCCCTCAGATCTGCTGGTTTTAGTGATGGATTCATTCAAACTCCCAAGCAATAAGAAACTCTCACATCACAGGCTGTTGCCTGCTCTTGACTGCAGCGCTTAGGTAGCAGATCTACTCCATTAGGCAAACGTGATCCTGACCCTAAAACCTGATCAGGGAAACACATACAGAGGATAAGCCAGAATTGCCAATGAGGCAAAACTTCCGTACTCGCTTCCAGGGGAGGAAGCAGAGGCCCCCGAGTTTAAGCAGTGACGGCGCCAGCAGGGCCCGTCCTGGGCGTCCCACGCGGAACCACGCTCGGTGCACCGGGTCCGTGACGGTCTCTCTACTGATTGCTCAAAAGCAGTTTCCAGTAACAAGGTGGCAACGCTCATCAGAGCAGGCCGCTGACAACCCTGAGGACATGGAGGCCCACCCTGTGCCCCCATCCCCACCCAAGCCCAAGGACTCTTAAATCCACCGCAAGGATTCCTGAGCTGAGGGACTGAAAGTCATGGCTTGTCAACGTGGCCGTCTCAATCAGAATCCCTATGACTTTTTGTGAAATCTGACAAAATGATTCCTAAATTCTTTCAGAAAAAAAGACAGAAAACGTATAAAAGAAAGCAAAACAGGGTCTAATAGAATGCAAATGAAGCATGCTAAGAGGCCTTCTAAATTGCAGAAGACACTGTAAAGCCACGGTGATCGAAATGGTGTAGTATGACTCCGAAATATAAGCAGAACTTAACCGAAGCAGACCCTGATGTGTACGAGGAGGCGCTGCAGTTACACAGTGGAGGTAGGAAACATTATTTATCAAATTATGTCAGGATGATCGAGGTGGGAAGGAAATAAATTTTAATAATTTATATCTACATACCATGTTAAGATAAACGCTACAAAGCACAAAACTACAAAGAAACAGAACATAACGCTGTGGCCGTGTGGCTCTGAGCTTGCGGAACCGGGAGGACGGAGGGAAGCGGGCACAGACTCTGGGGAGCCAGGGCTCCGTGTCCGCTGAGTAACCAACGCACGGCAAATCATCATCACCAAATAAGCACAAATGAAGGAAGAAAACAGGTAGAACATACTGACAAATAGCCACTGTGTACACTACTCAAGGATCGTGAAGGAAGATTTAAAATACCTGGATATAGGTGAAATCTCTGCACCTCCCTCTCAATTTAGCTAAGAACCCAAAACTACTCTAAAAAATAAAGTCTTAAAAAAAAAAAACCCCAATGACTCAAAGGACAAACAGGAAAGGTCACGGTGAGGCGATCTGCACTTGAGGAAAACCAGATTGCAAGTGCTCGGGGTCAACCTTCCTAACAGCCAAAGACGTGCACATTAAAACCAAAGAGAAAACTGCGTTAAAACCTGTAAAAGTGAAGAAACTCACCCCATGAACAAATTTCAATAACCCCGTGTTTTTATAATCCTCTCCCTTAGCCACCTACTTGACCTCCTGAGTTGTTTCCCGGAAATGGGGGATTTTCTGCCAAACGGGCTGAGATTCTCGAAGCCCTGGACAGACTTCCTGATGCCAAGACTCACCATCCCCATGACCTCCCCAAGCATGCGGCCACTGTTAGTCACATCACGACCCCCCCCAAGGCACGTGGCTCCCCATCTCTGATCCCGTGAGTCCTGGAGACCGACTGGAGGCAGCTGCTCCTGACAAGACATCTGTCATTAAAGAATTTCTTTCTTCCTTGGCAATCCTCCTTGTCTCAATGACTGGATCTTCGTGCTAGGAGCAAAGCTGGACCAAGGCCGAAACCCCCTTGTGGTTTTGATAACAGTAAAATCTCTACAAACCCACCACCCGTGGACCTATGAGAAAGTGAGTATTCCCATGTGCTGCCGGTAGAGTCAGTGATGTTCTGTAGAAGAGCAACTGGGCGAAACCTATGGAGAGCCATGAGTGTTGACAGCACACGCTGCAGTAAGCCCACGTGCAAGAATGACCTCTCCCAGGAATTTTTAGCAAAGAAATTAGTCAGAAAAAGGACATATGTACACAAGTTCTGACAGTGTCATCACTTAGCTTATAATGAGAAAAACCTAGAAACGGCGCCACGAACAGAATCACAACTGTGGCTCAATAACTTGGTCTTCCTGCTTGCACCTGGCCCTTGGCAGTGAGGGTGGCTTCCCCTTTTGTTGACTGAGACAGGAAGCTGGGACAGACCTAAGGCCGAGTCCCATGAGATACCCAGTGTCCTCAAAATATGCACGGGGAAGGCCAGCCGCCACGCTGAACCGCTGCTTCCTAGAGACCCTCGACAGAGGACCCAGAACGTCCCTGTTCTAGCCCATGCCCGGGAGATGTCCCCCGACTGAATGATGAATGAATGAGTCCTGGGAAGTGGCTAACTGGGCCTGGGGGTGGGGTGAAGGTCAGAGTCAGGAAGGGACATCTGCTAGCATCCCCCACCCCACCGCCCAGGTGTGGCCCACCGAGCACATTGTCATCATCCTTCCCACCGTGTGCCTGCCCCGCCCCCTCCCACGTGGACAGCCGGCGAGGCTGCCTGTGACGAGGCGAGGGCCAGTGTGATCCAGCCTGGCCTGTGTCCCAGCACAGCCATGGCTCTGTGCGCAGCCTGGACAGCTGTAGCAGTGTGTCCAAGGGGGAGGCCCGGTTGGCAGGACACAGCCCACCCACCTGCCCTTCTGCTCACGGTGGGATCTGCTTAGTGTCGCCCCATTTCTGACCTCTTCCATGTTGACACACAGGCCTGATTTCATCCTCAGATCGAGGAGGATGTGAAACGGGGCAGTTCGTCACCGGATGGGAAGAGACGGCACTGTGGCTCAGGCCACCCTCTGCGCTAAGTTACCACCATGGTTGGGGCGGTGTTTCTGTGTCTGTGCCCTCCACCCCCAGGGCCAGAGGCTCAGCGCACTGGAGATAAAGGGGGCTGAGGACACGCAGGGGGCCTGGGTGTGGAGGGGAGGCCACCTACCCCGACAACGGCCCCTTTGCTGTTGGCCTCCACAGATGCATCCCCCCAGCAGCTGAGAAAGGAAGCTGGGCCCAGGGCCCTCAGCAGCCACCCCGCCTGGAACAAGAACCAGAACCGGAACCGCTGGGCTGGTGCTGCAGACCACACTCTAGGGCGGGTTGCCTGGCTCAGCACTCCCATGCCTGCTCCCTGGGGGGCGGGGGTCTGAGGCCCCCCTGCCGAAACCCAGCCACAGAGACCTGAGTGAGGGTAAATGGAGCAGCTGTGGAGGCTCTGGGAAGGGCCTCAGGGGGTGTCCCCTGCCCCAGCCACTGCAAAGCAGTGTCTATAACCCTTCCCCATGGGGACGGAGCACCCCTGTGCTAGTGGCAGGAGCAAAGCAATGGCCTCAGCAGAACCAGCCTGGCGTCACTGGGAGAGCTGGAGGGTTTTCCTGGTATATTCTCCCCCACCCTACCCTCCCCCCACGTTAGGCCATGGCCTGGCCTGGCATCTGGGAGGACCCAGGTCCTTGGGCCTCTTCCTGCTCCTTCTGCCTCCCTACTGGGCTGGCACTCACCCTGAAGACCCCAAGAGGTCCAGAGCTGGCAGCCAGACTTCCGTGCACTCTGGAGACACCTGGAAGGCTCCCCCTCCCAGGTGGGCAAGGGGTGGGGGAATGGGCATCTGTGCCAGGTCTTCCCCCATAAGACATGGCTCCGCACCCTGTGCAGACCGAGGGTGGACAGCCTCCGCCTGGGCAGCACCCACCCTCCCGTCCTCCGAGGCCTGGCTGTGTTGGGCACCCTGCTGTGGGTCCAGCCTAGGGCCGGGGCCTTTTCTGTGGAGCCCACACTGGCCCACCAGCACACGCTGGGATGTCAGCACCACGGCCACCAGGCCAAGCACAAATGTGACTCAAAGGCCTGTGGGTGCATCGCACGTTCCGGGGCAGATGCCTTGATGGACAGGCCCCAAGGGTACTGAAGGCAGCCCTGCCCCTGTCCTGGAAGCTTCTAGCTGCGCAGGAGGGACCCAGGCGGGGGCCCCATGCCAGGCCTCAGAACAGGGGCCAGGCTTGGGCAGGGCTCTGGCAACAGCCATCCAGAGACCTTAGCAAGATGGGCCACGCTCAGCAGGAACCGCAGGGAGGTTGACACGCCTGCTGGCCTGAAGGGCTCTCGTGATTTGAGAAGATGCCTCCCTCTCAGTTCCTGTTGAAATTCAAAACAAAAGCAGCTGTTCGGACATTGCTGAGTTCTGAAGAATTTCCTGCCCTGACTCTTCACAGGGACACACAAAGGAGGCTCATTGTCCCAGCAGCGAAGCTGGAGACCTGAATGCAGACCTACACTGGGCGGCTGTGGTCACAGGGCAAACTTTAACCATCACAGACCTGGAAAATGCAAAAGCAAAGCGAGCTCGCGGCTGCGGCAGGCCACTCCGGAACGTCCACTGTCTCCTGGCTGGGCTGTGGCCTGAATGTTCTCATCAACCCTTTGCTTTCCTTGGGGAACTTTTTATCTTTGAGCAACGACACACAGTGGTCGTTGGAACCGGTGATGAGAAGTCCTTTTAAAATAATCTGATACTTCCATGCAGTGTCCGAAGTGAGGCGGGCTTGCACGAGGCAAACCCGTCAGGCCAGCGCCCAGGGAGCTGGCCCGGACGAACACTCCCCAACACTCCCCACTTGCTCCTTTGGGTGCATCCTGCAAAAGCCTGGCTCACATTTGTCTATGTCACTTGTGGGAAGTGAGTCCCCTCTGACACAAAGCTGTTGTTAAACTAGACCTTCTCCGGTTTCAGAGAGCCCGGAGGCTTCCGTCTGCCACATCCGGAGCCACCTGCAGGCCCAGCCCAGGCCCCAGGACGGCTATGACCTCAGGCAGCAGGAGCGTGGGGCTCTGGCCTTGGTGGCTCTTGCCTTTGGAGTCCCCCGTGATCTCTCCAGGGCCCTCTTCCCTTCTCCTTCCACCCAATCACTTGCACAAGCCTGTCCACCCTGGGCCCTGGACCTCCACTGCTCCAGGAGACCCTGGAGAGGCTGCCCTTGGCCCGAGCACTAGGCGTGGTGTGTCAATGCAAATGGACTTAGCCAGGCCTGTGGGACGTTGGCAGGGCTGAGATGGCACCTGAAAGCTGGCATCCACCTCCCGGGAAGCCACATTTATACAAAGGGAACCAGGAGGGAGCCACTGGTTAACAGGTGTGAGACCCTGGGCAGAAAAAGCAGGGATTACAACAATTCTTCCTCCTCCTCAGACTGCTGTCACTTAAGTGAGACAGTATGTGTTAAGTGCTTAGCACAAAGCCTAGCATGTAGTAAGTGCTCAATAAATGCTAGCATTGATCCATCTTTTTTTGGAATGAGGTAAGGGATAGTTAAACATTCAGTAGGCAGTGAGTACCTGCTGATGGCTTTGGAGAAGAATTAATACAGATTCAGGTAATATGAGGAAGGCTTGAGAAAAGGACTGTATTTATACGGGCACAGTGCACAGGGAAACTTCGTGCACGGTGAAGGCGGCATCTCCGATCACTGGGGCAGAGATGGACTTTTTAATAAATGGGACAACTGGGTAGCCCACGCGGAGGAAGATAAAATTCAATTCCTAGTTCATACCATACACAAGAATAAACTCCAGATAGACCAGGGATTTGGGCACAACCAACGGAGCCAGACAAGCTAGAGGAAAACGTGGTGGGCCCCTCTCCAGCCCTGGCACGGAGAAAGGCTTTCCAACGGTGGCTCAAACCCAGAGGGGTGGAAGTTTGATGGTTTTGACTGCGTTAAAAAAACTGCATGGCAACAAAAACACCAAAGTCAAAAGACAACCAGCACACTAGGAGAAAATACCAAACATATATCAGAGACAAAATTGCCTCATCCAACATACAAAGAACTCCTTAAAAAGGACCAGAAACCTGACAGAAAATGGGAAGAGAGAAACAATTCAGAAGAAAGATAAAAGAATGGCCCTTAAATGTATGAAAGATGTTCAGATTCCCTGGTAATTGGAGAAATGGAAATTAACATGCCATTTATCAGACTGTGAAAATTCTGCCAAATGACAGCACACAGTCTGTGGGTCTGGGGACAGACGGCACATGCCTGGGGACGCAGGCACCCATTTTCATCCCTGGTGAACATGGAACCGGTGTAGGCCTCTGGAGCAAGATGGGCAGCACCCAGCGAAACCACACAAGCTCCTGCCCTTTGACCCAGCAACGCCACTGCTGGGCGTCTACCCTGAAAATACAGCTGCAGCACTCTGCAAGTCCATGTGCACGAGGCCCTTCGTGGCAGCACTGTCTTAAGTCGGAGAGCTCGGGAACAAACAACCTAAAGGCTAGCATTCGAACAGTCGCATAGGCAAGTGCTGCTCCAGCCGTGAGGATGGACGAGGTCGCTCTCGGTGCCCTGATAAGGAGAGATTTCCAGGCTATGGTGTCAAGTGGGGACGCCCACCACAGTGTGAAAGAATATCGTTTGTACTCCACCCTTCGCGTAAGGAAGAAGGGGATGTGAGAAAAGTCTCGCCTTTGCAGAAGAAATAGAGGAAGGACAGAGCAGGAACTCAGGAGAACAGCTGCCCACAGGAAGCGGTGGGAGGGGGCGGAGGAGGGAGGCGGGAGCGCAGCTCTCCGAGCACACCTTTGAGCGGACAGCGCTGCCCTTCAGCACCGCGGGGTGCGTGGGTTTTGTGTGTCCACCTGGCCAGGCCACAGCGCCTAGTGGTGCAATCGCACGCGGGCCCAGTGGTGCTGTGGGTGTTTTGGAGATGTGCGGCGCCTACACCCAGCGACCCTCAGTGAGGAGATGGTCCTGGGTGGTGCCGGTGGGGCCCGTCCAGTCAATTAAAAGCCCTTACTAGCAACTTCATTTCTTAGCAATTAGGATATTCTGCAAGAGTGCTACACCAAATTATCTTGAGGTTTTTTTTTAAGTAAAATCCCCAGCAACCCTCCCATTCTATGTCCAGCTGTACTGCCACTTGGCTCTGAGGATGGCAGATGCTCTTTGGCTCGAGTGCCAATTATCCCTATTTGCACCTAGTGCCGCTGGAAACCGTCCACAGCTTCCGTTTCTGGTAACATCACGTTGCTCCTTGTAGAGCGTGGCTTGTGTCACCAGCTGCCTTTCCCTCAATCACAGCAATCGCCGCTCACTCAGAAAGCAGGCGGAGAGCCTCCCCCGCGCTCCCCTGGATCACAATAAAATGCAGTCTTTAATTTCAACACAAAGTACTCAGCTGAGGCAGAAGGCTAATTAGCCTAAAGAACAGGCTGTTCTGATTTTTGGCAAGCCCTACTCCCCAATTTCTAACTCCTGATTAATTTCTCCACTTAGAAAATGAGACCCTGAAGTCTTAAAGAGGCCTTGAGTACAGCACGGGGAGGAGACCCCACTGAGGGCACTGTCCGTCGCCCAGAACAGCTCGAGGGCTGGGGTGGAGTGGGGTGGAGCTCCTGCAGGGAGCACGTGGCAGGTGGAGAAGAAAGACGGGGGCAGTGGTCCACCCGCTCCATGAGAGGACACACCAGGGTGAGGGGCTCTGCAGGGTGGTCACAGCGCCCAGCCTCATGGACGCTGCGGGAGGAAGGCCCGGCCGTGGGCGTCCCCCACCCCCACCCCAGCCTGCACCCCATGGGGTGGGGCCGTGAGTTCCAAGCAGAGATCGTCACTCCCACAGGGGTTTGCCCGGATGTGTCCTGGACCCTTGGGAGACACCAAAGCCAAATGTGCTTTGTGTGTGACCTTGGCTCGACTTTTTCTCTGGGAGACCCTCCCTAGCCCAGTCCCCAGGGCTCCCCCTCTCTCAGGCACAGGCTCTAGAGGCACCAGGACCTGTGCACCTGCTGTGCGTCATGCGCTGTGCTGTACACCCGTGCACAGGTCTGTCCAAGTGTTGCCACAGCTAGGAGATGGCGGCCCCCAGCTATGTGTACCCATGGCTGACCCTGTTTCTGAGGCCCCCCAGGCCGCCCCCAGCGCCGGGCACACTGATGCAGAAACAAGGTCTGGACCTGCCATGATCCGATCCCTGCTCCAGAAGGTGGAGGAGCCTGGGCCTGGTCGGGGAGAGCCCCAAGCCTGCAGAGGGGCACCTGGAGGGAGCCCCATGGGGTGGGAGGAAAGGCCTCTGGCAGGATGGCCGGGCCAGGCAGGGAAAGGGCTCAGCTCAAGGTGTCCCTGGTGGGGGGCTATGGGTAGGGTGGGAGGGACGGCCTTGGCCTGGCCGTGGGGACCAAGGGAACTGGCAGGGATGTCCCTGAGGCCAGGCTCCTGTCACAGAGGCACCCCCAGGGTTAGGGACTCACCCAATGGTCTTGCCCCAGTCGCACCACAGGGTCTCCCCGACAGCCTCCATGTCCACCTTGAATGGGGCGAGGCAGAGCTCCTGGAGGAGGGCGCCGAGGTCAGCCTCCCGGCAGGCGGTGACCATCGCGAGGAGATGCGCTGCAACAGAGGTGCCAGGACCATGACCACCGGCCCCTGGGCCCCAGCCAGGGGCTCCCACCCCCGGACCCACCCCGGGAGCACGGGACAGGGTCTCCGAGCGCTCCCTGGATAGAGTGTCTGCAGCTCTGGCCACATTCTTTCTTCATCAATTATTCTGTCCCCACAGAGGCCCTCCCTGCCTGCCACAGGCTCCCGGAGGTGAGATAGGAGCCGGAGGGCTGACTCGTGTGTAGGCCACAGCTCCAGGCTGCACACGTCTTGACCGCACGGGCCCAAGCTGACACTGTGGAATTTCACAGCAATAAAACTCTGTGTTTAATTAAAAAATAAAACCCAAATACCTGTGCCCACCCCCCCAGCATATGGAGAGGTGAGGCTGCAGGTCTGGGGTCTTCCCTGACCACAGGCTGAGATGCAGCCTCCTGTGCCCACCCGCTCTGGAGGTCAGCCCCACGGCACAGCTGCCCACCAGCTCTGGGCAGGGCCGGGTGCTCTGGCAGCTGGGGTCCGACTCAGGGGTCCTGTCTGAGGAAGGACGCCACAAGAGTATGGCTGGACAGTGGGGGTCTGGGCCAGGCCAGTGGACAGTCACTGCCCAGAGTGGAGGGCACCAGGGACTGAGCAGGAAGAGGACTGGAGGCTGGGACCCCCCAGGGCTCCTGAGAATGGGGGGGTTTAGCTTCAGAAGCTGGGGCATAATGGTGGGTGCGGACAGGCCAAAGTGAAAGGCTGACACATGGGATAAGGTCCTTGGAGCTCCATGGGAAGGGACCCACTGTCAGCCCATCCCTCAACACCAGCGAGACTCCCCTACCTTTGGCACGAGCAGCCCCCCCTGGAGTGCTGGCCCCTTACCCCTAAGCTGCCCCGTCCCCGGGAAAGCCCAGAGGGCAGAAGAGCCTCCCTCCCGGCTCTCCAGGGAGCCCTCAGAAGTCTCAGTACCCACCGGTGCTCACGCCACCTCCCAGCAGCCCAAGTGTGTCCCCCACCCCCGTGTCCACACCAGCACGGCGAGTATGCCTGGGCCACTGTGGACACACCCCCTACCCTGGGGCTTCTCCCACCCACAGTCAGGGCAGGCTTGGAGAAGGGTCTTTTTGTGACACACCCCCAAGAAAGCTCACCCACTATGGCCAGGTGAGGCACGGGGGGCTCACCGGGAGCTCAGGAGCACTCGGACATGGACTGGTCAGCCCCTGGGAGGAATTTCAAGCCTCCTGTCCAGCCTCGGCCAGAGGGCTGTCCCTCTGTCCCTCACTGCTCCCCACCTAGGACGCCTTCCCCCAGTAAACCCCGGGCCCCAGTCTGACCTGTCCTTCTCCAGTGCCGCCTCCTCTAAGAGGCCCCTGGTTGTCCCTACCCACGGGAAGCTGCCCCAGCCCTCAGAGCCCACCCAGGGCAGGTAGACGCTTTCTCCTCTCGGGGCCCTTGGTGCTGCCCTCTCCACCCCCACTGCTTCCTGACTCACGCCTGCGTCCTCCCCGGCACCCAGCAGCTCTGCTCCTTAATATTTGTCACACGAGCCATGAAATAAGCGAGGTGGCCATTCCCAACTGCGTGGACGCTCCGCAGGGGCCTCGCGGCAAGGTGCCTCAGGCTGTCCCTGGGGGCTCCCTCCTGTTCTGGAAGAGGCACGAAGATGAACATGCCTCTCTGTGCCCAGCCAGGGTTCTCGGCTGCACGTGACAGAAGCCAACTGTGAGCAGTGGAAGACTCTGGGATGAGGACGCTGGTGGCTCCCAAGGCCCCAGGGGGTTGGGGAAGCAGGAGCTTTCTAGCCGCCCTGCAGAGCCAGTCCCTGAGGGGCCCAGCTGCCTCCTCTGTGGGGGTCTCCAACAGACAAAGGGAGTGCTGGGGCCAGAAAGAATGACACTGCCCCCCCCCCCCGCCTGGTTGGGATGTGCTCCGTAGGGAAGTCCCGGCCACAATGCTCCCTGTTAAGGCCGCCCTCCCTGACACATTCAGGTCAATCTCCTCCTGCTGTCCTCTGGGCTGTGGAGAGCAGCTGCCTGCCCCCACACCTGCTGGGCTCTCAGTGGCTGTCCTGTCTCGCCCAGCCAGCTCTAGCTCCCCCAGCCGCACCCCCTGCGGCCCTGGCCCTTGGATGCTGCCTCCCCGGGGCAGGACCTGGCGTGCCCAGCTCCACCTACCCCACCTATCTCTTTCTTTCCTGCCCTGGGGGAGCCCAGAGTCCTAGGCTGGGATGAGGCCAGGGGAGCCGTGTGGAGGAATCTGGAAACCAGGTTCAATTTTAGAGACGGGAGAAGAACACAGTTTTTCTTAAGCAAGCCAGATATTTCCTTCATTGGAGAGAGGGGAAACATCACAGTTTCAAAACTGAATAAACTTGCCAAAAGTTTTTAAACCAGCCCTTTGGGGCCAGATGGACTCCATTCCTGTGTGATGTAAATTTAATCATTCATAACTCATGTCTTTAAAGAGCTGTGCTGAGGCAGCCTTCCTCCCGCAGCGTGTTAAGACAGGAGCCTTCCCTAGAGTTGTGCATAATTTAGGAATTGGCTGATGCTGGGGGAGCTCAGAGAAGGGGCTCCTCTCCCCGCAGGAGAGAAACGGCCCTGAAATAACTAACCATAAATAGCTGCAGCAGAGGTGGGGTCTGTCCAGCAAAGGAGGCAGCCAGCCCCCCGGTGGGGACCCAGGACACTGCCCACCAGATATTTGGGTTTTCTTAGGAGACAGGGGCACAGATGAGCTCAGCTGGCAGTTGTCAGATGCAGCAAACACACTTTACGCTTGTGTCTGGCCTGTGCCTGCCGTTGGCAGGGAAGGCTGACCCTGCTGTTACGCATTTTATGTTTGCAGAGAAATTCTCATGCTCTGCTGTCCTCCTCCAGGTTGGGGTGGGCAGCTGGGGCCGTCACCCGCCAGAGCGGCCCGCTCGTCCTGCACGGTGGGGCCTCCCCTGCTGTGCCAGCCACACCCAGAGCCCAGGAGCAGCTGCCTCCAAGTGACCCCAGGACGCTGCCCCCAACCAGAGATGGCCTCTCCACCTCTGGAGCAGTGGTTTCTTTATCTGTGAAATGGGGACCTCCCTGGCCAAAGGGGCTCCCAGAGGACGCCTTCATGGACTGATCCCACTGACAAGAAGCAGCCTGTCCCTGCGGGGTTTTCAGTGGGAGCCGTCCTTAGCAACCCACAGGACACTTGGGCCCTGGCCCTTGGAACTTGGCCTGGTGGGCAGCGAGGGGTGGGGGAGGGAGGGGCAGTGAGAGGGGCCAGCAGGGGAGATGATCAGGGCACAGGATGCTTTTGGAGGTGACGGACGTTCACTGTCTTGAATGTGGTGAGGGTGTCACGGGTGTAGACATGTGTCAGAACCTTTCGAATGGCATGCTTTAAATTATTCAGTTTATTCTAGGTCAGTAGAATGTTTACAAATAATAAACGGGAAGGCAATGCCAAGAGTGGGCTGTGTGGTCACGCGTGGTCCTCATTTCTGCCTTATGCTCTTCTGAATGTCCCACAGGTTAATAAAACCCACCATACAGTCTGCAAACGTGATCGCTGTACTCCATGCACATCTTCGCTTTGCTCTGCAGGGTCCTGCTGCAGCCTTGAGTCATTTCCTGCTCACCCAGCTGAGTGAAAACCACCCACTTGCCAGGACTCCCCTGGTAACACCCTCTCGGCAGCCAAATCCCCAGGACGCTACATGCCTTGGTTCGAACAGGCTGCCCTCAGCCTGCTCTGAAAAAAGAAAACAAAAATCAAGAACAAGAAACTGAAAGAAAACCGGCATCTGCCCAGTAAAAACTCCTACTGAACCGTCAAGGCCCCGCGAACCATCATCTCCTCTGCCCAGCACAGCACATGCCCCTCTGGGCTGAGTGACCGCCGTGGTCTATGAGCAGGAGTCCTTCACAGGGCCACATGCACGACCCCAGGGCCTGTGCCTCGTGCCAGGAGATGTCCTCCTCCCCAGCCAGGGGCAGCTCTCTACCTTCCGCGGCTGCTCTGCCTCCGCAAGCTCAAAGGGTTTGTCTTGATGCCTTCACCTTTCCTCAGCCGGGCTCTCCTGAGATGGTTCCTGTTACATGTTCATTTGGCTCCTCTCAGTGGCTTTTGGTGCCGGGTGATGTGACATACCGTGTTCTGGCACCTTTCGATACCCACGTCTCTACCGAAAGCCACCACGCATTCCTTTCGGAAGCAGGGTGGGTACACGTGGATAGAGTGCAGGTTGGATTTCAGGTTGGGTTCCAGATCCGGGTCCCGATCAGGTCCACACCAATTCCAGAAGACGTGTTGCTCTGTTCCCACCACCCCTCCAGGGTCCTGGTGGGGCAGGACCGAGAGAGGCTGGGGACGACTCTTCCATAGGACGAAAGTGCCCAGGCCCGGGGGGGTCGGGGGGTGGAGGAGCCTGGAGCTCCCCAGCCCAGCAGAGCACCGAATCCTGCATCCCCGGTGGGGGGTTCTCCTGACCTCTTTGGCCACCACCGTCCATCCCTGGTGGGCTGTAAGACGTCTGTGCAGCCCCTGGCGATTGCAGCTGCGTGGCCACCTGGTCTGTTCCAGGCACTACAGTGCCTGTGTGAGGGGCCAACGACAGCCCAGTGTCCCCCACCTGGCTCCCGGGACAGCTCCCCACTGTGGGGCTTCTGGCTTTCCCTCTCTCTGCCCCTGCTCCATCCGCAGCCCCGTCTCTCCAAGAAGCCGGCTGGCTCCGACCCCCAAGATGTTCTCCATCCCCGGCAAGAAACCCTGGTTCCAGCTTCTCAAGCTGACACCCTCTGAACAGCCAGCGGAAGGGAGTGAGTGAAGGGGTAGGTCCTCCTAGCCCTGGGCCGTTCACCTCCTGCTCACACAGTTGCTGCCCCAACAAGGACTTCGCCAAGCAGATTCTCCTTCCGCCTGATTTTGACCCTCCCCGCCAGCTGCAGACCAGGGCAAGGCACCGCGTTCCAGCCTCCTGTCTCCTGGCTCAGGCCCAGATGTGCCTGCCCTGTGCTGGACGTGGGGGGCCTGCGCACAGCTCCGTGGCCCTCCCGTGTGTCCTTGCTGCCCACTTCCACTGGGAATGCCCCGGACCTTCCAAGTCCTCACTCGGATCAGTGTGGCAGCCTCTGCCCTTGCCTCCCACCTCCTGCCCACCTGGTGATAGACCCTCACCACGCGCAGGGGCCCCCACCACCTGCCTCCTCCTCCTCCCTGGCCTGGGTCCTGCCCACAACCGCCATGCACTGGAATTCTACCAAGTAACAAATGGCCCCACACCGGTTAGGATGGCTACTATCAAAATGACAAGTTCTGGTGAGGATGCGGAGAAATTTCTTTTCTTTTCTTTTTTTTTTTCCTGTTCAGCTCTTCAGCTCTCCAACGTTGGCTTGCCCACGGCACACTGAGGAGTCTGCAGCGCGACCAAGGTGTCGTCACACACGGATGTGGAGAAATCTAAACCCTGTGCGCTGTTTGTTGGTGGGAATGTCAGATGGGGCGGCCATCGCAGTCCCTGCATGGTGGTCCCTCAGAAAGGTAAAGGTAGAAGTACGCACGATTCAGCAGATCCGCTTCTGGGCGCGTGCCCCCCAGAAGGGAAAGCAGGGTCTCAAAGAGAGATCGCACACTCACGTTCACACCAGCGTGTGGATAAACAAAATGCTGCGTATACACACAGTGGAATACTATTTGTCCTTCAAAGGACAGGAACGCTGACCCATGCTACAACAGGGATGAATCTTAGGGACATTATGCTAAACGAAATAAGCCAGTCACAAAAGGACAAATGCTGTGTGATTCCACTTACATGACGTCTCTGGAGTAGCCAAAATCACAGAGACAGAAAGCAGAATGGTGGGGGCCGGGGCCGGGGGGAGTGGCGAATGGAGGGGTGGTGTTTGATGGGGACAGAGTTTCAGCTTTGCAAGACAAAAGGAGTTCTACAGACGGAGGGGTGGGGGTGACGGTGGGTGCACAGCAGTGTGAATGTACTAATGTCACTGAATCGCACACTGCAAAATGGTCAGGATGGTAAACTTCACATTGTGTGTACTTCACAGTTAAAAATAAAGTTAAAAAGCAATGAATGGGACAGAGAAGGTTATGTTATGAGAAGTCAGCCAGGCATGGTGGCTTAAGCCTATAATCCTAGCACTTTGGGAAGCTGAGGCGGGAAGATCGCTTGAGGCCAGGAGTTCAAGACCAGCCTGAGCAAGAGCGAGACCCTGTCTCTACTAAAAATAGAAAACTTAGCCAGGCGTGGTTATGCACGCCTGCAGTCCCAGCTCTTGGGAGGCTGAGGCAGGAGGATCACTCGAGCCCAGGAGTTTGAGGTTGCTGTGAGCTGTGATGATGCCACAGTACTCTAGCCTGGACCACAGAGCAAGACTCTGTCTAAAAAAAAATAAATAAAAGTCACCATGCAGCCGTGTTCCCTATCGTCTCCGCTGCACCGAGCATATAGGAGCAAGACCACAGGGACAACTGACAGAATCGCAAAAGCGGCGTGAGCTTTGGACACGACCCTCATAGATCTGGAAGACTAAAATAAATAAGGATACAGAGGACTACACGGTATAATTTAATATGCCAAATAGAATTGACACATAAAAATTCTATACTCTTCCCGTCGGTTTATGGGACATTTACAAGAGGAAAAATGCTTAAGACCAGAAAAGAACCCGTAATACAGCCTAAGTGTGGTTGTGGTCCACGATCTATTCCCTGACCACAGTGCAATAAAACCAGTATTGGGAAAGAAGCCAAAAAGCCTGAGCCACTGGGATTTATAAAGCCTTACCTCCTAAAAATTCACATGGTAAAGAGGAAATAGAAACCATAAACACGGAAAGTCCAGAACATATCAACAGTGGGCGCAAGATAGACAAAAACTCAGGGGACGCAGCCAAGATGCCAAGCACAGGACTGACAAGCACATTTCATTCCTAAACAAGAAAGAACAAAAACAAACGGATTAGGGATTCAAGGAGAAAAGCAGAGCAAGTCAACTCAAGAACTGAGCTTTCGGTGGTGGGGAGGGGGGACCAGTAACAGAGATCGGTCACTGTGCGTTCCGATCAAGAAATAACGTGAAAACGGCAATTCACACAAAGGGCGACTGTCCACGAATGCGGAGGAGCTAGAGAGATAAGATAATGTGCACAGAATGACATGCCGGATAAAGTGGACATGTTCGTAAGACAACATCCTCGCTGTAAGACAAAGAAAACCCAAGTGGACCAATAACCGTGCAAGATACTGAAAAGGCTGCCAATTCTCCTCAGTGCCAAGAAGGGCCTGGCCTGAATGGCCTTGCGGGGGGCGGAGAGGAGGACCCTTTAGAGCCCAGCGGGACTGCTCCTCCGAGCAGCTGACCGTCCCCACACAGAGGGGAAGAACAAACAGCCACACATTTCTCTGGGGAAGAAAACTCAGTACTGGAAATAAACCCACAAAAGAAAGTGCAGAACAGTCTCACTTAGGACTAAGGAAGCAAAACTCGAAGAAAACACTCATCGGCGGACTCCCGAGTCCCCCGCCAGGCTGTCCGGGGCCGTTAAGGAGCAGCCCCTTTATCCCAGAGGCTCAGGACGAGGCCCAGCGCCTGCCCTTCCCCGCCAGTGCCAACGCTCGCCAGCCACCAGGGACGCAAAACTCGGCAGGCTGCTGTGGGTGATATCAGATGGCTCTTCCGTGACACAATCAAAGCGTCCTTTGCACACGGAAGGAAGATGCATTCCCCGGCCCTCTCCTACGCTAGCCCCACGGAAACAGACTAAAGAAGCATCTGGCCCCAAAGGAGAAAGACGGAAGGCTTAAGGCATCGCAGTCGGCCCTTGACCCACGGGGCTGGAACTGCGGGTCCAACTATGCGTGGATTTTCTTCTGCCTCTGCCACCCCCAGGACAGCAAGACCTACCCCTCCTCTTCCTCCTCAGCCCACTCAACGTGACGACAAGGATGCAGATTCCTTATGCTGATCCACTCCCACTTAATGAATAGTATATCTGCTCTTCCTATGATTTTCTTCATAACATTTTTTCTCTAGCTCACTTTATTGCATGAATGCGGTATATGAAACACATAACATACAAAAAACGTGTTAGTCCACTGTTTATGTTACTGGTGAGGCTTCTGGTCTACAGTAGGCTACTAGCAGTTAAGTTTTGGGGGAGTCAAAAGTTATACACGGCTTTTTGACTGTGGCGGGTGGGGGGTCAGGTCCCCCCCAGCCCCTGTGTTGTCCAAGGGCCAGCTGTACTGCCACGTGTCTGCAGCAAAGGGGCAGCTGCCGCCACTCCCGTACTCGGCAGGGAGCTGCTCTCCACCACAGCAAGACTGGAAAACAAAGCAAAATAGTGTGTCAGCACTGCGGGGACTGGCGAGATTGCCCCTGGTGACAGATGATCTGATGACCTGTCTGAAGAAGCCAAGGGGGAGAAACTCTAAAACAAGAAACAAGCACTGCTGGAAACAAAAAGAGTGCAGGGAGATGACAGTCAAAACCAAACACAGAGAGGGGTTTCCTACAGTCCATCAATGACCAGCTAAAAATCAAACTGGGGCTAAATATCCCACTCACAGTGGCAGCCAAAACCCACCGGATTCCTAGACACCGAGCGAGAAATCTGCAGGAGGAGCGAAATTCCCGAGGACAGGCCTGGATGAGGACGTGGGGTGGAGGAACAGGCTGCCGTTTCTTGAGCAGGTGGTCTTTATTGAATCTTCCCTGACCAGTTAATAAATTCAGAGCAATTACCATTGAAAATCCCAAAAGATATTTAGCAAATGATTTAAAAAAAACTGGAAAGTCAGGATAAGTCCTGGACGAATCAAAGGTTTGCTCGTCTCAAACAGTAAGGCAGCAGAGGAAACCCCAACGGACACGCTCTCTGGTCTGCATTCGCTGCTGATTCTTTCACGCACGACCCTGCCGCCCGCCAGCCCTCCCTGCCAGCCCAGCCAAGGTGCTCACGGGCACCTGGAGCTGGTCTCCTTCCTTGTCCTCGCTGGCCTCTCCCTGAGAGCCCAGGCCAGTCTCATCCACCCTCACTGGCTGCCTTTCCATCCAAGGCTGTGACATCATCTGGACACTGATGCTGCCCCAAACACCTCTCCTGGCCACACCTCTCTTCTGAGCCCTAGATCTGGATGGACACCTACCTGCCATCGTCGCCTGAATGTCCACAGGCAACACCTAACCCACGAGGCTGCCGTGGTTGGGGCTGCCTTGTTATGTCTGAATTTCAGAGAAACAACTTTTTTTGTTGTATGTCCCAAATATTGCATGAGGCATACTCATACTAACACAACTTGCTCACAAGTTGTGAGCCCGGAGCCCGTCCCCAGCCTGTCCTGGTCCCCTCCACCCCAGCGCCTCCAGCCCATGCTGGGGTGGAGCCCAAGCTCTCTTAAACCTCACATCCCATCCTGTCACCCCTTTAATCTTCTTCGAGGATTTCCCACTGCCCTTGGAATGAGATCTGAATGCGCAGAGGAGCTGTCCCTCCTCCGGCACGAGCCCTTGGCTCAGAGTCCTCTTTCCTACCATGCTTCAGTCAAAAAGGCTTCCAGAAACTTCCAAGAACCAGGGCCTCTGCACAATGATTCTTGCATTCTGGAGCACGCTTTCCAAGCTCCTTACTTCCAGCTTTGCCCCCTGGTCTCCTGTTTCCTCCTGCACGCATGGCACCGGAATATGCACCACGTGTACGGAGCAGGGCTGCCCCGCCTCGGCACTGGGGACAGACGTTTGGGGCCAGGTCATTGCCTGCTGGGGGTGGCCCCGTGCCGTCCAGGACGTCCTACAGCAGGAGGCTGCTCAGTGGCATCCTGGCTTCCACCCTTCCCACTCATGACCCTATGTGACCACCCATGTGAGGTGACGGAAGTTTCCAGAAGAAATAGTGCATCTGCCCACCTACCCTCTCACAAATATCTCCTCTAGAGGGGATAAGACCTACACAGTGAGAGCCACCATGGGCATCGGTCACCACGTGTCTATTGAAGGGACTGTGCTTTCTAGACCTGTGCTCCCCACGACGCGGGCTTTGCTACGGGACTCAGGAGCTGCTTTCATTCCAGCAGTGACTGGCCGGAGTGCAACACGGCCGTCATTATTTTGCAAACAATGTCTTGGATGGGCAAATGGCTGGCTTTATCCCCTGAGCTGGAACCTGGTTCAGGACAAGACTCCCTGCGCCCTGTGTGGGGGTGTGCGGTCTCGGGGAGTGTGGTCGGCGCTGCCCAGGTCAGCTGTGCCTGGGCCCTGTGCGTGGGCCAGCCCGGGCCATGGGCCACCATCTCCCTGCCCCCTTGGTTTCAGCAAACTCTCAGCCAACTCCAGAGCTGCTGTCCAGGGTTGAGGCATGTGTGTGTGTGTGGGGGTGACGTCAATGTGGCACAATGAGGGTCCTGGTGGGGGCATGCAGGAACACGGAAGGGCACCTGCCTCAGCGATGGCAGGACAGGTGGGAGGGCAGGCTTCAGGGAGGCTGGGCAGCCGTCTGGGAAGGGGTGACCCCGGTGGGCCGTGGACAGAGTAGACACTGGGCAGGGTGGGACGTGTAAACGGCTGGGGTTCTGGCCAGAGAATCCACTGTGGAAACTGCACATGCGGGGGAGGGAGGCACTCTTGGAGCAAAACACGGCAGCACCATGAGATCTAGCGAGGATGTGAGCTAAGGCCGACCGTGCCGCCCAGGCCCACAGGCCCCGCGCCCCTGCGGACACTCGCCAGTGGGTCCCCATGCACCCTGCTCCGACAAAGCCACTGGGAATCCGTGGCTTCAGCAATGGTGAAAGTATTGCCTTTTGGATGTCAAAGAAAATACTGAAATAAAGCCATCTTAGGAAAAACAATCTATTCCCTGAACAACAATAATGCCATTATGCTAAATGAATAAGGTCTTGTTTAGGTCAGGAGCCCTCCTGTGGCAGCCAAATTGGCATAATTCTCCTCACTGAAGAGAAACGAGTCCTCTAGCAACACTGCCCAGCCTGGCCTGTCCTGCCCTAGAGCGGGGAGGGCTGGGGACAGGGATCCCTGCAGGGGCTCCGCGGCGGGGGCTGGGGAGAAGGTGAGCAGGCAGCCAGGGCCGAGGGCACCTTGCTGCACCTCGCTGCAGGGGGCAGGGCAGAGCTCTGCATCCTCTTTGCCTCTTTATTTGCCACAAAGAATCTGGAGTGCAGAGGCTGTGGGCACACGGGTCCCAGGCAGGTGCTGGGGCCACAGGGGCCCTGCAGCCTCGGTCACCCCTTCTCCCTCTCCTGGCTCCTCCTGTCTTCTCAGCTGCAGCGTCCCATCCTTCAGGAGGTCTCCGAGTCCCCAGTGCAGTAAGGGGCTCTTGGGGCAGGACTCCCACAGCCCCCCGGGGGTGCTCTTAAGAGAGCCCCCTTAGCCCTGCTGTCCACCGGCACTATCCCTCCAGGGGACAGACACCCAGCTCAAACGTCACATGTGATGGGCTCACATGATTGAAAAGGGTACCCCACAGGCTCCATCTAGGCGCTAGAAAGCTGTCAGGAGCCCTCTGTCCGTGTCACGGACAGGTATTCCCCCGTGGCTGGCAAGACAGACTCTGGCAGCCCGCGCACAGATCCAGCCTAGAGAAAAGACAGTTTTTCCCCGTGGCTCCGGCAGAAAACTGATTGCTCAGCCTGGGTCCCATCTCCTCTTCGGGACAATCCCAATGGCCGTGCCTGGGTCAGGGCCCACTGAGGGACAGCCCACCATGCCACATGGACCTTCAGGAAAGATGAACTCTAGGCCTGAAGGAGGGGCTCAGTGCTGGAATTCACGCCACATGTGGCACCCACATCGCACACTCTGCCAGATGCCAGTTTTAACTGATTAGAAGCTACGAAATTAGCTCATTATGGGGCGGGGGAGGGGGATGGGGGTGGATCAGAACAGCTTTTCCAACTAGCCATTTGCCTCAAGTAAGGATTCCACCTAAAACATTTCCTTGTTGTGCTGCTGAACACTGTTTCCATTGTGGATATAATCGTTTCTTAATAGCCCTGGCCTCAGACTGACCATACGCACACTGACAGGCATGTGCCTACAGAAGGAAGACAAAAATCCAGAAATTTCTTCCTGTAGCTAATCACACAGAGAGGGTGAACAAACACCCCGAGTTGATTAGCAAATAAGAATCGTCAGATTTGGACTTCAGGATTAGAACCGTGTCCAGATTTAAAAGTGCATGACAATCTCAAGCAGTCACATACATTGCATTTCCTGTGATGGCGCAGTCATTTCCAGTTGTACTTGTATTAAAAAGTCACATTTCAATAAATATTGCAGTCGTTCAAGAAAACCACCAAAGCCACCAGCAAGGCAGCTAAGGCAGGCATGCGTAGGACCGACGACTGAGGAGGAGTCCAAACAGGACAGCACCAGGGGCACTCCCCAAGCGAGGACGGGCTCGAGAAAACAGGAGCTTGCAATGCAGTCATCGTAAAGTAATCCTGGCTCACCTGGAAATGTCCTTCTTTTCTGCTTGATGAAAAACTTCTCGGTGGCTATATATTAAACTTTCAAAATGCATGTGGTCATATCAGAGCCTTCTGTAAACAGAAGACTATACAGGGTGCTTAGAGAGAAAAGAATTATATATATATAGTGAGATTTTAATAACTGCATAAGAAAAATATCTTGTAAAATTGTCAAAGATAAATTCTTAAACCTGTGAACTAGCACACTTAAAAAAAAAAATCCCACACTGCCATTCTGGGTAGCAAAATCTTCATCACCAAGGAGATCTGGCTAGTGCTACAGCCTGGAAAGGAAACAGCATGTGCTTGGTAATTCTACTAATTACAGCTGAGCTCCAGTGACATTAATTTACTGACGACCTCATTAAGCTGTGTTTGTTCTTCCACGATATGACATTAGCCAGACCACTCAGAATAATGTTAAGATTACAGGACTTCGGACTTTCAGCAGAACATGAATTGTTTTCTCGGTAAACAAGGAAGGTCTTCATATGTGATCCAGACATAGTGTTTTATTTACATAAGCTTTAGAGGGTGCAGCCTCTGGACACCAGTAAAGAACATTTATTTATTTGTTTATCTGTTTAAAAAAAATTACACAGCCCAGCTCCCCGCCTTACTAACAGAGAAATGTTTGTTTCTTAGGAAACAAAAACAGTAAAGGCTATGTCAAGCCACACGGGTCCTAACACAACAGAAGAGAATAAAATTATTATAAGATTTTGCTTTTCACATAACTTTAGTCAACACTTAGGTTATATTCTATTGAAGCCAACAGAGGCTTTGATGCAGCTCTGACACTCCTTAGAGAGGTTTACAAACAGCGGCCAGGAACCTTGTGGCTCCCGTGAGGCCCTCAGCCCCTCTCCTCGGTGTGCCCGGGCAGCCCCACCGACAAGCCACCTTGCGGTAAGCTGCTTCCCCAGCTGCAAGAACAGTGCTGCTGGTCGCCCCTTCACCAGTGCCAGCACCGAGAGGGACCTGCGCAGCAGGTGTCTCTGACCAACACCTCTGTCTTGGGGAAAGGCCACAAGTACCACAGATCACTGTGGGGCCTTCTAGGGGCACTGAGTTCTCCCACTCATTCAACCTAATTAGTTTTCATTAAGAGGTAGCTAAGTACACGAAATAGCTAAAACAGTCTAGAAACGGTCTTGACGTTGCATTTTATGAAGATGTCACAGACAGTGGAAGTGGAGAGGGCAATTTCTTGGTAAATCCGCTGCAGGTTACTGCCTCTCTACTGGGTTGTTCATCATCTCGCTCAAAGCAGAAAGCCTGGCATGTTCTTCCCGCTCACCCAGGGCCCCCATCCCCCTTTAAATTTCTATTAGCCAGAAGTGCCAAGTTAACAAGAAAGCAAACAAACAAAAAAGCGGTGGAAATGTCCCCGAAAAGGAAGACAGCTGGCCTCATTTCTGCAAAGGACATCATTTACAATAAGCAACGCTGCATGCGACAGTTTTTTCAATTTCAGCTAGTTTCCAGGTCTCCGGACTATGGTTCTGATGCCCGAATACTGTACTAATCTGCAAGGTGGCTGCTTCACATTTAGCTAGCGTGATCGCCCAAGGAAGCCTGAGCTGGCAGAAGAGGTGGGGGCGGGGACCCGCGCCTTCAGAACGCCTGGCTCTCCTGACGTCCCCAAAGCGGTCCATTTTCCCGACAGTTGGCGCAGCCCCGGGAACCCTCGCCTGCCCTGCGCCGCGGACCTCCTGCCGGAGCCGGAGCCGGGGCCTCGGCCCGACGCTCCCCGGCGCAGCGGCCGTGCGGACCCCTCCTCGCGGCTGACCCCGCACTGCGGGGCGCCGCTCGCGCTCAAGAGCAGGGGCCGGTGCGCTCGCGGCGCCCGCCCTCCACTGCCCTCCCCTCGAGGACGCCGGGCGGGAGTCGGGGCTCGTCGGGGACCTACTCACCCAGGAGCAGCCAGAGGCCGCAACGCGGGAAGCCGCGCAGGCCCCGGGTCATGGCGCGCCGCCGAGCCGAGCCGAGCCGAGTCCGGCTGCCGCACGCCCCGCCGAGGACTAAGCCTGCCGCGGCGCCGGCCGAGGAGACGCGCCCGGGGGCGGGGACGGGCGGGAGGCGGCCCGGCCCACTGTGGCTCTGCGGGAGCGCTGGGTGGGTGCCCGGGCTAGGCAGACACCTGCCGGCCCGGGGTGCTCGGAGGCGGGAAGACGCTGGGGGGCGCCGCGCGGAGGTCTGCGGACCCCTACTGGGGGCGGCACCCTGGGCTTAAGGAGCAGCCTCCTGAAATGTTCGCGAACAAGAGCCTCCTAGGCAACTCTGAGCAGGCGGCACTGCGATGGGTCTCGATCTGAGCATCTTCCTCTCCTAGTGGCCTAGGTGTGGCCACGCCTGCCTCAAGTTCCCCGTCTACCTGTCTGCCCAGGTGCAGACACTGGAGGAGCCGTGGGACACCAGCCGTTCGCCTGGGGAGACCGATAGTAATAAAAAAGGACACGCACGGACAATGAGGAACCAGGATGCGGAGATCTGCAGGATGAGTGGCGTGGCAGAGTCAGGACAGCAGGGCAGGCATGCACAAAGGCCGGGGGGATGGAGGGAGCAGGGCTCTTTTGAGGGACTGAAGGTGGCCTGAGTTGACTTGCTAAGGATGGGTGGTGAGAGGTGAGAAGAGGCCTGCAGGAGGCTACCAGAGCCTGAGTCCTGACCCTGAACTTAAGGGCAACGGGCTTGTAACTTTAAGAGGACGTCCTTGCCTTAGGGCGTGGTCACCTGGCAACTTCAAGGAGAGCTGATTGGGGGTGGAGGTTGGGTCTTGGATATATTAGTTTACGTAAAGTGATGAGACAAGATCAGCTGGGGAAGCCTAGCGGGGCGTGGAGGGGGAGCACCTTACAGGCAGCAGCCTGACCTGGGCTCTCGCAGCTTTACTGGCTAGATTTCACCTTGTGGTGGTGGTTCCTTCTTGGAACATCCTGTCTCAAGAATGCTTAGTAACTGAGTAAATTATGTTCATGTTAAGGAATACACCATTGCCCTTTGGAGGGGGAAATCACCACCCTCACACAGTGCCCATGGCTATCTCCTTAGTGGCAAAAGGTTCATACGTGGTACAGCACCGGGCACACAATATTGCTGAAAGGCCAACATTTCCTCACAAGAACAGGAATGAAAGGGGACAGCTTGTGGCTAAGAGGCTGCTGCCACCTGCTGTACGATCAGAGAAGGGGTGGTGGCTGACAGCAAGGTGGTCATTCATCCATTCTTTTGAACACAGCTGGGAGGGCACTCAGTCAGCATGCCTGCCACCTGGGGGCACCATGTCCTGAGACTGAGGAGGTTGGGTGAGATGGCAGGGGAGGGTATATATTCTTTTGACTTGATTAGCCCCCTTCTTGAACCCTAGGAAGATCTACCCCCCCCATCAAGTAGCCTGGCCTCACCACTTCATTCAACGGACATATTGAGTCCTTACCGTGTGCTAGGTAAACAATGAAGCCCTGCCCTTCAATTGATGAATCTAGTGGGTGACCTCTAAAAATACCAATAACATGAGTGCTATGATACAGGAACCATATGGAACAAGGGACACCTGCCTTGGCTGCAGTGTAAGACAACTGCACAGGGGCACTGCAGACAGAGCACAGGTCTGGTGGCCTGAGGCTGTGCCACGTAAGAATGGCATGGCTAATTAAGGAGTTGTTGCCAGTGTAGCCCTGGGACAGGTGTACTGTGGGTGACAGCGAGTCACCAGTGAGGGAGAACCTGCTGTCTCTGCGGCATCATTCCCGCTCCACACTCAGGTCCCCTTTGGCTTGAACTACTTTTTCCGCTGTTGGCGTGCATGTTCCTACAGTGGGCACCTGGGACTCCTTTCAGGAGTCCTCCTTTCCAACATTTTCTCTTTGAAGCTTAACTACTAGAGGAGGCCAAGTCAGGGTGCCGAAGGCTCTCCTCTCCATTTTCCCACACAGCCTCTAACAGACACATGTTCCCAGTAAGACAAAACATGTTTCTCAAGTTCACATGCTTTTGGAAAAACCACAATTCTCCTAAGAATGCTGAAGTGGGGGCATATACCCTGTGGCACATTCTCTCCTAATGATTTTCACTTCTGCATCTTGGGTCTGGATAAGAGATTTCTTAGTAACTACTATGGGTGTCCCCTTTGTCCCTACAGTGATACGTAGCACAGGAGTTAATTTTATCCCTGTATAGTGTGATTTGTGTTGTGTTTCTGCCTGGTAATGGGTAGTATGGATAATGAATCCTCTTCCAGGACACCTTCATCTAGATGGACATTAGGTTGAACAATATTAGAGGTGAGGAAATGGCCAAATGCTTCACTGCATACACTGCAGGGTTAAAGACACAATCTAGATAGGTCAACAAGACCTGATCAACACAAATTCGCAATTAACATAAAACTTCTGCTTCCAGCCATGATGAAGTAACAAGGCTGGGTTTACTTCCTGCCTTAAACTGAGAAAAACAAAAACTGGACAAAATGTATGAAACGGTTGTCACACTGGACCACAGACAGTGCAAGCATCCCTGAGAACAGGAAAACAAATCAGGTGAGCCCTAGGACTGCTCACTGCCTCGAGTTTCCAGACCACAGGTAGGGAGAAGCAACCCGGAGTCGGGGAAGCCAGAGAGCTAGAGTTGGCAGGGCATAGGACCAGAGAGGAGAAAGCTGCACACAGAATGTGCTAAGGAGATCTGCAGAGGGTCCCCTTGAGTCTCACGCGCACACATAACATACAGATACTACCTGAGGCAGGGAAAAGAACCTAAGAGCCCACACCTATCTGGGAATAGTTCCAGTTACCACCAACCATAGTGGAAAAACCTCGAAATACACAGACCATCAGAGAGAATAATTAGAAAGGTAAAGCCTCAGTACTTGGGCAAACTTACAAGGGCTGTTCTGGTGCTGCCTAACAAAACTTAAAAGCAAGAACTAACAAGAGCAAGGAATTTCCAAGTAGCCACTACATTCCAGAACAGACTTGAAAAAATAAAAGAAGAAAGCACCAGAGAACCACAAGACATGTTCAAGTGACCTAATACGGGGTGAAATTGGGTTCTCGAGAAGGGGCGTGGATGGGAAGTATGTGAAGAACTCTGTGAAACAGTTTCTATGACCCTATAGACCCAAGAACATTAACAAACCCCAAGCATAAGGATCATGAAGAAAAATACGCTAAGGCACATCACAATCAAATTGCTTAAGCCATAATAAACAGAAAACCTTAAAGGCAGCCAGAGGAAAAAGACATTATGTATAGAAGAACAAAGATAGGAGTAACAAAAAGAGTTCTCACAGAAAACAATGCAAACCAGAAAATAACATCTTTTAGTACTGAAAGGAAAAAAAGCATCAAATGTTCTAGAGACAGTTTTTCAATAATTTGCTGATACATGGGGGAAGATTTTGCTGGTGTTCTATCAGGCTGGCAATTTAGAGGCTAAACTTCAGTGGTTTGAAGACGGTATTTATAAGCAGCAACAACTTAGTTCTGTGAGTTTTTAAATAGTACAATTGTTAAACATTAAGGAAACAGATCTGGGGTATTCAGCTTCATAAAGCATCAGTTTTCAAACCCCCAGGGGATCTGAAAGTAGCTGAGGAGAACAGAGGTTGCACATCTTCTTATTCTCCAATGCCCTCCCCAAATGAAACAAAACACAAGTAAAAAGTAAATTCTACACAAAACTGTGTCCTCAGCATCACTTGGAGAATTTTAGGCCTGAAAAGTTAACTGTGTAAAGAGAAAAAGCCAACCAAACCCCACCGTACAACCTCACACTCTTGCCCTGCCCGCAGCCAGACATAAGCTCAGTGGTGAGCAAAGGCAGACTGAGGAAAACCCTGACGGAGACAGAAGAAAGGGACTGACAGGTGAAGGGGCCTGAGGATGATGTGGCACAAGCTCCAGAAGGAAAATAACCCCAATATCATAAAAATGAACAAGAGAAAAGTCCATCCACAGCTACTGCAGAAAACCAAGAGATAAAATTTCACAGATATAAACTGAAGAAACCCCCCACCCTCCAGGAGACTCTTATTGCAAATGTGTAACATAACCGTGCTGAGGGGGATCAGGAAAATGAAAGACACATCCTAAGTAAATTTAGGATACAGCACTTTGCATACTACAAAGCTAAAGACAAAAAGAATTGCATACAAAAGCTGTATTTCAGTTAGTAAATCTGTTCCTCACAGTGCTATGGTTTAGCAACCCTGTAATGACTTTCTGTACACACTGGGATTAAACAAATAAATGTATTGTGGAAACAGTTATGTGCCAGGTTTCTCACTATTGGTGAAAGGAGAATTAACAAAAGGGGTAGAAATTCAAAGTATCAGTATGAACACAGATATATACTGTACTCATGACTAGCTATATAGAAATACAGGTGTGTCTATATGCATAGATTAATAGACATACACATGTTTCTTAGCTATATCTACTGGGAAAGCCTAAGACCAACCCCAACAGCAATGAGCACACTTACTGGCTACATCTTGTTTTTTTTTTTTTGAGACAGTCTTGCTTTGCTGCCCAGCTGGAGTGCGAGGTGTCAGCCTAGCTCACAGCAACCTCTAACTCCTGGGCTTGAAACAATCCTCCTGCCTCAGCCTCCCAAGTAGCTAGGACTACAGGTGAACACCACTGCACCTGGCCAATTTTTTCTATTTTTAGTAGAGACAGGATCTCGCTCTTGTTCAGGCTGGTCTCAAACTCTAGAGCTCAAGCAATCCTCCCACCTTGGCCTCCCAAAGTGCTGGGATTACAGGTGTGAATCACTGTACCAACCCTTATTGTAAGAAATATTGAGGCAGGCTGCAGACATACACAGAAGAGAAACAAAAATAAATTAGAAAGTAGAATGAAGTAAAACAGATTAATTCCAACAAAATCAGGGCAAAGTTAATATGCAAAAAGATGCATCATCATATATTGCTAGATGACAGCACTACCAGCAGCAGCAAACCTTGACTGAACACTCTCACACTGGGACAAATACAGCAGTAAACACTTTATCCCTGTGAGGGCAGTAAAGCTTTACAGAAAACCCTTCAGAGCCTGCATTCTTAGGCAGTAACCGTTAAAGATGAACCACAAGTTTGGCTCCCAGCTTCCTGGCAGTGAAAGCAAAAGCCCTTTATAACAGTCAATGTCCATAATATAAATAATGAAGACATCTTCTGATCTGTCTGGAGACCATTACTATCAACCCTATTATGATGTTATTAAAGTATAAATTCAATGTAAATACTAGTAACCAGGAACTTATATAACACTCAAAATTCACACATAACCTCCCCCCAAGTCAAAATTTAGACAAAGACACATACAATCTGCAAATAATCTTATATTGTTCCTGAAGTTTATCAAGAGAACAATTATGTTTTCTATTGCTTATATAACATATTACCATAAACTTGGTGACTTAAGCAATACAAATTTATTATGAAATTTATACTTCTGGAGGTCGGAAGTCTGACATAGGTCTCATTGGACTAAAATCAAGGTTATCAGCAGGGCTGCATTCCCTCTGGTGGCTGCAGGGAGCATCTGTCTCCTTGCCTGTTCCAGCTTCTACAGGCCACCCACATTCCTTGGCTCCTGTCCTCAAAGCCAGCCACTGGGTAGAGTTCTCTCAATGCCGTTTCTCTGATTCTCTCTTTTGCCTCTTCTACCACTTCTAAGGACTCATGCAAATTAGATCAAGCCCAGCTGGATAATCCAGGATAATCTCCCCTTTTCAAGGTCAGCTGATTAACATTACTTAACGTCTGCAACCTTAATTCCCTTTGCCATGTAAGATACATTAGCAGGACATCTTAGAAGGTCATTGTTCTTCCCACATATTGAACGTTTTACTATCATGTGCCATGGATACATTTGATAATTAGTAACAATGGATGATAGTAAAAAGCAGTACTGAAAAGTCAGCATATACAGATTACTGGTTGGGAACCATTTGAAACTACCTGTTATATTGAGCTTCTCAGTCACAAGTATTTTCGCCTTTGACCAGAATTCAGATCGGAATCAGACAGAGCCGATTGGGAATTTTTAGTCCCATTTTTTCTGCTGACAGTCTTAGGGTATTTACAACATCTCAGATCTTTGGTTATCTCCAAACATAATTATCTATGTATGTTGATATTTTTAAGTGCTCTTTGGTACCCTAATATGGACAATCTGACCAGTCTTTATAAATTATAAAAGAATTTTACATAATTATCTAATATCAAATTAGAGATCAGAGAGTAAGATAAACAATGATTTTTCACTTGAGGTTCCAAAAGATTCATGATTTTTCACTTGAGGTTCCAAAAGATTCATGAAGTATAACTCTAGTTTCTAAATTTAACTAGGGAAGCTTAAGAACAGCTAGCAATTTACCAGTCACCGCTGAAAGCCCTTCAATTTACAAAAGTTGCCTGATTCTTACCTTCAGTTTTTGGAGAGTACTTCTTTATTGCAAAAGACTAGAAAGTTATAATTTCAAATAATCCTGCCTATACTTTCCCCAAATCAAATGCAGTAATTTTGTCTCTGTTACTGTTAAAAGAGAATTTCACTTCATCATTCCTTTTAGAAACAAATGACGAGAGGTGTGCTTATTTGTGCTAGTATGTTGAAAATGTCTATTCCACGTTGCAGGTTTACTCAGTGCTAATTCTGAATATAGCCTTTTAAAATAAGTAACCATGTAATTAACATATATACAGGGAAAAAAAATCCATGATTTTAGGATTCTAATTTGATGTATGGCCCAAACCAATGATTCTCGTTTCATTAAATAGGGTCCTTTTAAATTTTTTTTTTTTTTGGAACCTGATTCCTGGTAGACATTGGAGTAGATGTGTCAATAACTGGATACAAATTAATATATGAAATAAAACCTTATCCTCAAAAATTCTATAAAAGAGGAAAATTTTCAAATCCAGTAGTTTGATATATAGCCTTACCATCCATGTATATTCTGCATACATACTCGTAGGTTAATTTACACTTAGAAAATGCCATTGAACCTGTAGAAAGTATTAAATTTACAGTGGCAATACAAATTAGCTGCCTTTATTAAATAGAAATACATCAAATATAAACATTAAATGGGTAATTTTTAATCAGATGACACCAACTAAATATTGGATGCTCTAAACATTTGAAAAAGAAAAAGCATACTTAAAGGTTAACCTTACTATTAGTAAAAATGCAACTTTAAACAGTATGTTACTTTTAAAAAGCAATTAAAGAAGCTTATATTCTATATTGTTATTAAAGCACAAAATTAGCCTTTTAAAATTGTTCCAATTTACACTCTAACCTAATACAACATAGCTTCTCACAAAATGAATGCAAGCAATTCGGTGACCATTTAAATTTAAGTACTTTACCAAAGCACTCACGGGTTCATCATTCCCAGTGAAAGCTGGGATAATATACCTGAATGTTTTATACTGAGGTCATAAAAATGCATCAAATGTTATCACAGCAGTAATTTAATCATCTTGGAAGGTTAAAAATACACATGTTCTAAAATGTTGTGTAGCTGTAGATTCAGTTTATCTGTTGTCCTATGGTCCGATGTAAGAGTCTTAAGACAACTGAAAACTGTAACTAAGATATGAACTTCAGGTAAATTACATTTTTTTAAATGTATTGAAATCATTTCACAAGTGATTTCAATATTGATTTATCGTCAATATTTTAAAGAACCAATTTAATAAAGGTTTTTTAAGTGGACAAGACTATTTTTTCTAATCCAAAAGATGCAGCTTGAAGTCTCTAAGTAACAAGTTCAAAATAAAGTTTTGTAACTTATTAAAATTCTATTTCTTATATAGAGAAGATCTTAATATTATAGAGGCAACTGTTGCTAGGTTTTAAAGGAAGGCTATAAAGTACAATATTTTAACAGCTAAGTCCATTTATGGAGCCTACTTAATTATATCATTGTGCTATTACTTATTTCTAAGTGCTGTAGAACAGTCTCTGAAGCAGGAAACTCATGCTTTCCAAGGAAATCCTATAGGGTTAAGAGAAGAAGGAAAACAACAAATAAATAAATGTGTAGATTAAGCTAAATACAAAATTCCAGGAAAGTACATAATTAGTTATCAGCATACTCTATTAAACTGATCATTTTGATACAAATCATTTATCATATACATGAATATCATATATAGTCATTTACCATTAAACTCTTCCATGATTGATCAAATCACTAAACTCTTTTACTAAATTAACAGAACAGGCCCCCAGATATTATATATACAGAGAATTTTCAGACTGTTTTAACAGAAAAAAACAAATTGTCAAAGTGGTAAAAACGCTGCAGTGTTTTGAACAGAAAATGACTTGAAGTCAGGTGATAAATCTACTTCATTCACTATGACGCCCCAAGCTACCCCAGTTATTTTCTAGCCCATTACTGTGCGTTGTATAATTTGTCACTATTTATTTGAAATTATCTTTTTGATGTATTTCCTTCTCCTCTCTAGAAGGTAAATTCTTTGAAGGCAGGGATTTCATGTTTTCATTGAATTCTGAGCACTCAAAAGTCAGAATAAGGTTATCTCTGTGGGTGGTTGTGTGTGGGTAATAACTCAGAAGGGGCATATAGGAATCTTCCGGGGTACTGGAAACCTTATACACCTTGACCAGGTATACAGACCTGTGCACAGACACGTAAAAATTCATTGAGCTGTACAGTTTGGATTAGTGTACTTTATTATAAGTATGTTGTATCTTAATCTAAAATAATCGTAAGGGAATGGCTCATAAAGACTACCAAATGGTAACAACATGGTTTAGGAGTATGAAGAACGAGGAAAGCACTTAGCTGATTATTTGGGAACTTGGAAATTATCAAGATTAGGCTGAATAGATTACTGGGCGTAGAAACAAGATAGGTAAGATAGTTAAGAAAGCAAATATAAAGCAGTATGTTTAATTGTATGGCAGTAAAAAGGAAAACAAGTAGGAAATGGTATTTAGAAATGACAATCTAGATGCTAGTTGCGCTCAATGTAATTGGGTTGTCACTGCTTCTAAGTGTTTTCAGCGGAAATGCTAAAATATGTATTTTTAAAATACAAAATGAGTTTATATTACTTCTAACTCAAATGTAATGGTATAGAGTTTAAAACTCAACTCTTTTTTAACCCATATCTTTCTTTAAACACAAAAGGTCTTGGTTCCTATTGATAACATTAACACAATTTTCCTCTCTTACATTGATTTTCAAATGTTAGCTCAATCTTGCATTCCTGAAGTCAATTTGGCTATAATGTATTATTTTCATAAATTGCTGAATTAAGTTTGGCAATATTTTGTTTGTAAGCTTTTGCATCCATGTTTATGAGACTGCCCTAAGATTTTCCATTCTTGTAATGTCTTTACCTGGTGTTGGTGTTCAGACTGCTGATTTCTCTGGAAGACTTTTTAGAATGACATTCTTTCTCCTTTGTTTGGGAGAGCTCATCAACGTAGCCATCTGAGCCTGGGTTTTATTTTGTGGGATTCTATTTATGATTCAATTTCTTTAATAAATATAAGACTAGTAATATGTTTTATATCGCCTAGTGTCATTTCTGTTAAATTTTTTCTAGGAAGTAGCCCATTTAATCTAAAATTTTAAAGGCATTAAAGTCATTCACAATGTCCTCTATTGTCCTTTTAATGTCTCTAAAGTCTGTAGTCATACTTCCTTTCTTGGAAAAAATTCTTTACCTTGGCTATTTGTGCCTTTTCATTATTTTCTTAATCAGTTTAATCACATATCATTTAATATAATAAATTTATATTTACCAATATAAAATATAAATATCAATTTTATTATATTTCTTTAAGAATCAACTTTCGGATTTGCTTCTTATTGTATATCTGGTTTTGTTTCATTAGTTTCCACACTTCAATTATTTCCTTTCTTTTCTTGTTTTTTCCCCAACTTCTTGAGTTATATATTTTGGTCATTAATTTTCAGTCATTTTTCTTTTGTAAGACAGGCATTTAAAGCTATCCATTTCTGTTAGCACAGCTCTAACTACATCCCACAAGTTTTGACATGAAGCATTTCCATTATCATCCGCTAAAACATTATATTCTAATTTTCATTACGACTTCTTTCATTCACTGGTTATATAGACACATATTTCCGAAACAGAACTTTTCATTACTGATGTCCAGGTTATTAGTATTGTAGTGAGAAAACTTTAGTCTGTTGGTATTTATTGAGACTTACTTTATGGTCCAGCACATGGTCAAACTGTAAATATTTCAAGAGACCTGAAGTGACTTTATTTTGCAATTCTTGTGAGCACTATGTTCTATATAAGCCCACTAAGTCAAGCTGGTTATTTGGATAGTTCAAATTTTCTACAACATTATTGATTTATCTGGGGCTTCTATCAGTTAAAGAGGTATGATTAAAATCTCCCATTACGACAGAATTGCCATTGCTCTCGCTAGTTCTGGAACTATTTCATATACTTTGATGGTGTTTTATTAGATGCATAAGAATTTTGAGTTATTATGTATTCCTGGTACACTGAATATTTCTTTCAGTAATTTTACTGCTTTAAAATCTACTTTCTCTAGTAATAATATAGCATGGTTATTTCTTTTTCCATGCTTTTATCTTTTGATATCCTGGTATTTTTTAGATATGTCTTTAAAGATACTATACAGGTTTGTTTTTAAAAAATCGAATCTGATAATCTTAGTCTTTTATAGTAATATTTAGTTCATTTACATTTATAGTTATATTTATTGACATTAGGTTTTCATCATCTTACTAAGTACTTCCTATTTATCTTGACTCTTCTATGTGTTTTTTTTACTTTTCTTTATTACCTACTTTTGTACTAATTTTTTATTACTCCATATCTCTCCTCCTATACTAGTATGGGAATTATATCCTTTTTCTTGTGGTAAAATATACAGAACAAACTTTTCCATTTTTAAGTGCACAGTTCCATGGCATTAATTCACATTTTTGTGCAACCATCACCACCAATCTCCAGAACTTTTTCATCATTCCAAAGTGAAACTTTGTACCGATTAAATACTAACTTGTTATTCTCCCCTTCTCCTAGCCCCGGACAAACACCATTATACTTTGTCTCTATGAATTTAAGTATTTCATATAAATGGAATCATATTGCATTTATCCTTTGTGACTTATTTCACTTAGCCTAATGTTCAAAGTTCTTCCATGTTGTATAATGGATCGGAATTTCATTACTTTTCAAAGTTGAGTAATATTCCATTATATGTATATACCACATTGTGTTGCTCCATTCATCTATTGATGGACACTTAGGTTGCTTCCATCTTTTAGCTATTGTGAATGCTACTATCAACATGGGAGTACAAATACTTGTTAGAGTTCTTGCTTTCACTTCTTTTGGGTATATACCCAGAAATGGAATTGTTTGGATTATACATTAATGCTATGCTAATGTTTTGAGTTACTGCCATATTGTTTTCCACAGCAGTGGTGCTGTTTCACATTACCATCAGCAATGCACAAAGCTTCCAGTTTCTCCATAACATTATTATCTTCTGTTTTTGGGTAACAGCCATCCTAATGGGTATGAAGTGGGTTATCTCATATTTTGTGTGTGTGTTTTGAGATAGGGTCTTGCTATGTTGTCTAGGCTGGTCTTGAATTCCTGGGCTCAAGCAATTCTCCTGAGTAGCTAGGACTCCAGGAGCATGCCACAGCACTTGGCTTCTTATTGTCAACTGTTTTTCCCCAATAAGTAGTAACATTGATCACCTTTTTGTGTGCTTACTGGAAATTTGTGTATCTTCTTTGGAGAAATATCTACTGAAATCCTTAGCCCATTTTGTAACTGGGTGGTTTTCTTGTTGTTGAGTTGTAGTTCTTTATATATTCTGGGTATCATCCCTTATCAGATATAGTTAGGTCATTAAATATAAAATGTCTGATTTCAAATCAGAAGTGTGGTTTATTGTCTCTTAAACAAGAAGCAGTACCATTAATCAAAGTATGCACCTCAACTACTGACACAGTTTTGCCATCCTAACAGTAGCTTGTTTATGCCAGCAGTGAAGAAGCCTGGAGAGCAAATGGCAATGGAATCTCAAAAGGTGTTTTCCCCAGCTTGTTGAGAATTGAGTATTTTTTCTTGCAAGAAGTGGTAGTCAGTTGGTGCAAGGTCTGGTGGATATGGTGGATGACAGAGAGTTTCCAAGTCCAGCCTCTGTAGGTATAGCAGTGTCATTTGTGCAACATGTGGTTGAGCATTGTCTTGTAAGAGGATTGGCCTGTCTCTATTGACCAATCTCAGCTGCTTAATTGCAAGCATCCTCATCATTTCATCCAGTTGGTTGCAGTAGACAACCGCTGTAACTGACTGACCAGGTTTCATGAAGCTGTAGTGGATAATACCAGCGTTGGACCACCAAACAGACATTATTTGCTTTTTTTGATGAATATTTGGTTTTGGACTCTGTTTTGGCACTTCATCTTTATCCAACCATTGTGCGAAATGCTTGCAATTGTCAAAAATAATACACTTTTCATCACACATAACAATATGGTGTAGAAATGGCTCGCCTTTATGTTGTGGCAGCAAAGAAAGGCAAGCTTCTAGAAGATTTCTCTTCTGACACACATTTAATTCACGTAGAACCCATTTATACAGCTTCCTTACCTTGCTAATTTGTTTCAAATGATCCAATGTTGTTGGAACAGTAACGTCAAACCTTGCTGCTAATTCACGCATCCACTGAGATGGATTTGCTTCCACTATAACTTTTAGCTCATCATTATCCACCTTGGTCTCAGGTTGCCCATGTGACTCATTTTCCAGATTAAAATCACCAGATTGGAACTTCAAACCATCGATAATACTGGGTGTTCATTAGCCATATCCTTCCCAAACACTTCATTGATATTTCAAGCTGTCTGCACTGCAATGGTTCCATGACAAACTCATATTCGAAAATAACATGAATTTTTGACTTATCCACGGTTTCACAAAAATTGCACCCCCCCAAAAAAAACTTTGAAAGATGATCATAAGCCAAAATGTGGGTTTGAAAGACTTAGGATATACCTTCATAATAAAAATAAAACAAGAAGTGTCAAACTGAAATGTCAGAGAAATCAACTGTCAAATTTTGTACTTAAGGAAATCGGACATTTCATATTTAATAATGTAATATAATTTGCAAATATTTTCTCTCATTCCACGGGTTGCCTTTTCACTCTTTTGATATTGTCCTTTGATGTTCAAAACTTTTAATTTTAATAAAATCTATTTATCTTCTCTTTTGCTGCCTGTGCTTTGGTGTCATATCTAAGAGATCAATGCCAAATCCAATGTTGTGAAGGTTTTTCACTGTTTACTTCTAAGACTTTTATAGTTTTTACTCTTATGTTTAAGTCTTTGATCTTCTTTAATTTTTTGGATATGGTGTAAGCAGAGGTCCAACCTTTTTGTATGCTTTTTAAAATTGTCCTTTTAGGGTTGCCTCAAAAATTACAACATGCACTCTTTAGTTATCAGAGTCTGATATCAGCTTGTACATGTGTGGAAAAGAAAGTTAACATACTAGGCCTGAGACTGCTATCCTTAGAAAGACCTGCTTGCAAGGGTGGCCTGTGGCTGATGTCTGGAAACTACAGTTTGTCAGGGCGGAGGGTGGGGGGAGGTTTCTCACCATTTCCAGAACTGATAAGTACCTTACCATTTTAAAACTGTACAACAATGTGGTTTATGCTGAACAGTGGCTTGCTTTCTGAAAGAGTCTGGAAGTTCAGTATGTGCTAGGCAGAAGATCCGTACATGAGCAACCTCCAATAACATTCCAGGCATTGAGTCTTTAACGAGCTTCCTCGGCAGAGAACATTTAGTAGATGCTGTCACAATTGATTACTGGAGAAATTCAATAAACCCTGTGTGACTCCACTGAGAGAAGAATCTCAGAAGCTTATTTCCTCCAGACTTCATCCCATACGTCTTTTCCCTTTGCTGATTTTGCTTTGTAACTTGTAATAAATCACAGCCATAAATACAACTATATACTAAGTCATGTTGAGTCCTCCAGCAAATGACAGCCTGGGGTGAGCTTTGGGACCCCCCCCCAAAAAGGACATTTTACCCTCTTACTAAAGTGCAAGGTGCTTAGTTAATCCCCTCAACATTACTAGCATTGTCATGTATTTCAATTAGACCCCTCCAACACCATTATTCTTGTTTTGTAAGTCAATATTGAGATATACCACATAATTACTCTTTTTAAATCTTCATTTCTCCTATACCTTTGGCTTTTCATTTAAAATTACTTTCCTTCTTCTCAGAGAAGGCTATAGCATTTTCTTTAGAGTGGGTCTTTTTCTAAAGTAACAAATTAGTTTTTTGTGTGTGAAATTGTATTTTACATTTATTCTTGAAGGCTCTTTTCTGGGGTATAGAATACTAGAGGTTTATAGAATTATTTGACAGTTTATTTTGAGAATCAGGTACCAGTATAATTGCTGCACTCAAAGTAAACTTTTTCTCTCTAGCTGCTTCATAGATTTTCTTTTTGGCTCTGATTTTTTAAAGCAGTTTTTCTCTGATGTACTGAGGTTTTTATTTTTCCTACTGGAGATTTAAAAGAGTTTTATTGAATTTGTGTCTTGATGTTTTTCACCATTTTCAAAATGTGAGCCATAATTTTTTCAAATATTGTATCTGCTCTATTTTTTCTTTCCTTTTTTTGTTAAAACTCCAGTTACATAGATATTAGAAATCACCACAGGCATTCTTTGGAGATATTGTGGGTTTGGTTCCAAACCACTGCAATAAAGTGAGTTATGTGACTTTTTTGGTTTCCTAGTGCATAAAAAATTATGTTTACACTAAAATACTGTAGTTTATTAAGTGTGCTATAGCATTGTCTAAAAACATAATGTATCTACCTTAATTTTAAAAATATTTTATTGCTAAAAATTGCTAATATCATGTGAGCCTTTGGTGAGTAAATCTTTTTGCTGGTAGAGGGTCCTGCTTCACTTGATGGCTGCTGACTGATCAGGGTTGTGGTTGCTAAAGGTTGAGATGGCTGACGCAGTTTCTTAAAATAAGACAATAATGAAGTTTGACACATTGATTGACTCTTCCTTTCACAAAAGATTTCTCTGTGGCATGCAGTGCTGTTTGATAGCATTTAACTCGCAGAACTTTCAAAACTGGAGTCAATTCTCTCAAACCCTGGTGCTTTGTCAACTAAGTTTATGCAATAATATAAATATCTTGTTGCCATTTCAACAATGCTCACAGCATTTTCACCAGGAGTAGGTTCCACCTCAGGAAATCACTTTCTTTACTCATCCACAAGAAGCAATTGCTTATCCATTCAACTTTCATGATGAGATTGTAACAATTTAGTGACTTTCAGGCTCCACTTCTAATTCTAGTTCTCTTGCTATTTCTGCCCTGTATAGTGACTTCCTCTACTTAAATCTTCAACCCCCTCAAAGTCATCTGTAAGGGTAGAAATCAACTTCTAAACTTCTGTTAATGTTGATATTTTGACCTCCTCCCATGAATCACAAATGTTCTTAATCGCATCTAGAATGATAAATCTTTTCCAGAAAACTTTCAATTCACTTTGCCCAAATCCATCAAAGAAATAAGCATCTATGGTAGCTGAAGTCTTATGAAATATATTTCTTTTTTGGTTGAGACAGGGTCTTGCTCTGTCACCTAGGCTGGAGTGCAGTGGTGCAATTAGCTCACTGCAGCCTTGAACTCCTGGGCTTAGTGATCTTCCTGTGAAATATATTTCTCTTTTTTGAGACAGTCTCAACTCTGTTGCCCAGGCTAGAGTGCTGTGGCATCAGCCTAGCTCACAGCAACCTCAAACTCCTGGGCTCAAGTGATCTTCCTGCCTCAGCCTCCTGAGTAGCTGGGACTACAGGCATGCACCACCATGCCCAGCTAATTTTTTCTATATATTTTTAGTTGTCCAATTAATTTCTTTCTATTTTTAGTAAAGACGGGGTCTTGCTCTTGCTCAGACTGGTCTGGAACTCCTGAGCTCAAACGATCCACCCACCTCGGCCTCCCAGAGTGCTAGGATTATAGGCGTGAGCCACCGTGCCCAACCTCGAAATATATTTCTTAAATAATAAGACTTGAAAGTTGAAATTACTCCTTGATCCATGGGCTGAAGAATGGATGTGTTAGCAAGCATAAAAACAACATTAAACTCCTTGTACATCTCCATTGGAGCTCTTGGGTGACTAGGTGCATTGTCGATAAGTAGTAATATTTTGAAAGGAATTTTTTTTTCTGAGCAATACGTCTCAAGAGCAGGCTAAAAAGATTCAGTAAATCATGCTGTAAACAGATGTGTTGTCACCCAGGCTTTGTTGTTCCACTTACAGAGTACAGGCAGAGTAGAATTAGCATCATTCCTAAGTGCTCTTGAATTGTCAGAATGGTAAATGAGCACTGACTTCAATTTAAAGCCACCAGCTATATTGGCTCCTAACATGAGTCAGCTTGTCCTTCTGAAGCTAGGGATTGACTTCTCTAGCTATGAAAGTCTTAGATGATATCCTGTAATAGAAGGCTATTTCTTCTACATTAAAAATCTGTTGTTTAGTATATCCACCTTCATTAGTTATCTTAGCTAGATCTCATGGATAACTCGCTACAGCCTATCCCATTAGCCCTTGCTGCTTCACCTTGCACTTTTATGTTACGGAGATGGCTTCTTTACTTAAGCTTCATGAACCATCTGCTAGTTTCCTACTTTTCTTCAGAAGCTTCCTCACCTCTCTTAGTCTTCATAGAATTGAAGAGAGGACCCTGTTCTAAATTAGATTTTGGCTTAAGGGAATGTTGTAGCTGATGTGATCTATCCAGACCACACAAACTTTCTCTGTATCAGCAATAAAGCTGTTTTGCTTTCTTGTCATTCATGTGTTCACTGGAGTGGCACTTTGGATTTCCTATGCTGAGAATTTACCAAGACCCTATCCCCCTGGGGCTGCAATGCTATCAAAATGGCCCATGAACTCCTAGCTTTCCCTCTGCAAGTAACATCGGGGAAAAGTCGCCCCAAACACTGGGCATACTTTGATACTCCTCTTTGTACCCTGATACGGTAATTCATCATTATCTTGATAGCTCATTAGTGCCTTCAAGCAGATGTTTCTTATATTTATTCAGCTTTTCTAGTTGTTCTCAGTGGACAGTTGGCTTGAGTCATCTACACACCTATAACTGGAAACAGAAGTCTCTATTATTTTGTAAAAAGGTATTCTATATGTTCATTGGTGGTCATTTTAAAATATATAAACAAATTCTTTGATATGTCTTTCTTTAAGAGGTGGAGTTAAATTTCCCTCCTCTTGAGTATGAGTTGCATGCAGTGACTCTCATCTAATAGAATGTGGCAAAATGATGGATTGTGATTCCTGAGGGGAGGTCAAAGCAGCTTCCATCTTGCACTCTTGCTCAGGGGAAGCCAGCTGCCACCATGTAAAGACATTCAAAGAGCCCTATGGAAAGGCCCATGTAGTAAGGAATTGAGGCCTCTTGCCAACAGCCATGTGAATAAGCCATCTTAGGAGATCCTCCAGGCTCAGCATAGCCTCTGGATGACTACAGTCCAGGCCAACTTCTTTACTGCAACATGAAAAACTCTGAACTAAAACTACCCAGCTAAGCCGCCCCTGAATCTTAACCGGCAAACTGTGAAATGATAACGGTTAAACCAATCAATTTTGGGGTAAATGGTTTTATATTAATAGTAATATGTTTGTTTTTAAATTTTATATTTTATTTTATTATTTTTAATTTAATGTCATTCATTTTATATGAAAAATTAAATCAATAGCTTAACATTTTAAAGTAATATTTAAATAAAAAAGAATGTGATTGTTTTACCTCTTGTTTTTATTCTTAACTGGAAGCAGAGTTTTTCAGAACAGATGAAGTCATTTCCACAATAGTATTAATAGACAAGCCATTCAGAAAACCTTTATGATGTATTCTTACTTCCTGAAGAGCTTCTATAATATGGTCTCTATGCAAAAGGAAAACATACATGAACATTTGTCTTTTCCAAAGTAACACATTCTGACTATAGCTAAATTACTGAATTGAACTATACTTTTACATAAAAAGCTTAAAACCAATTAAAATATAATTTTAGTTGTTACCTGCTGACTTCTGGATGTAGTTCAGCCAGTCTCTTCATGATCTTGGTGAAGCTACGCAAGTTCAATGTATTTGGAGGTATGAATCTAACAGGTGCATCAGGCAATAATTTAGCAGATTCGATCTGTTTACAATTCTTCTTGACACCCTAAATAAGCATTTTAAAAGTTTTCTTAAAACCATTACATAGAGATAATCCAGCTTATTCAATTAAAATAAATTTTTAAATTATAAATAAGATAAAATGTTCTAAAAATTTTACTTTAAGATTATTTATACTAAGTAAATTTACTTCAGCTGTGTTCAGGGCCATGCATTAAAAAACAAACATGCCCAGTGTATTTTTTAATAGTAATGATAAAATCTATGTGACTACATCTAAATCAGCCTTTCTGAATTGGGATTCCTCCTCTGAACCACAGAACAGAGAAAATTATGTAACTACTTTCTCTACCCTCCCAAAGACAGGACATAACTAGATCCATTCTAGATACACAGGAGAGAGTTTAACCCACTAAATAAAATGAATGTTTTAGGCTTAGGGCATTAAAGCTTAATTCTTTTAATCAATCCAACTGAGAAACGCTGGTCTGAAGAGTAATTATAAATATTCTGTGTTTTATTTACTAAATACTGTATGTAATGAACACAAACTATATGTCCAGAAGTATGTCACAGGTTGTGGGGGAAAAACTAGTAATATAAAGTGCAGGCCCCTCAACCTGTGAAAAGATAAAATTAAAATGATCAATTAGTTACTATTAAGCATGCAAGTAGACTATGAATTGTGGGAAACCACTGTAAATCCCGTAAAAGTTCAACAAAGGAAGGGCTCAGACTTTGCATCCCAGATAAAAAGTCAGGGCAAAACACATAAAATATTAGCTCTGTCACATCAGAATGTTACATATTTTACATATTGCCATACCTCCCCCACTAGATTTAAGCTTCATAAGAGCACAGATTTTTGTCTATTTTGTTCACTGTTACTTTCCTAGTACCTAAAATAATGTACATAGTTGGTATGTAATAACTCTTTGTTTAATAAATAAACTAAAATATAGGGATGGGATAGTTTAAAGTGATAGTTGAAACCACAGAAAAAATGAGCTCTCCAAGAAAAAGCCAAATTACTGCCACGTAACAGCAACAATAATAGCTATACTTACTGAGTACATTTCTCAGTACATTGTACTAAGAATTTTTCTGTATTAAGCTCATTTAAACTTCTAAATATTTGAGGTAAGAACTATTATTCTCATTTTAAGATAAAAAGCTCAGAGAGGTTACGTAACTCTCCCGGAATCACATGATGAGTAGGAGGTAGAGCCAGGTTATAAATATAAGAGTTGTTTTTAATCACCATGATTCTGCCTCTCATTGTAGACAATAAATATTTTCTAAACAAATGAACAGAATGTTGAGAATCTGAGAAAAAGAAAAAGGGAAAAAGAAATTGCTACAAAGGTAAGAGCACTTGGAGTACAGTTTAATAAAGATGGTAAAAGGAGCCTCTCTATCCATATATTCTAAGACAACTACTGCTGATAGCCCACAGGGCCCTATTTATACCTTCCCTCTGCCAACCTCACAGACCACTGCCACGGCTGACTGGACCAAAAATGTTGTCTTTTGAGCTAATTTAAGACCAAAATCACAGGCTGGATCAATTAGATTTCCTGCTAAAGAATGCAGAATTGGAATACGAAGCAATTAATCAAACTGATAATACTGCAGAGTCAGAATTAAGTAAAACAAAGCCAAAAGGGAGAAGAAAACAGCCATGAGCAGAGAAAACCAGTGTGCATAGAGGAGAATGAGTACAGAGATGCAGAGGCAAGAAACCATATTAACTGCTACATGAGAAGGGAGAGGAGAAGCCAGTTTCCAAACCTTCTGTTTAGGTCCTCATGTAACCTAATTGTACTTTGTTTCCTTCCTTCCTAGTGCGGAAGGAAACAAAAAAATCCATCCTAAACATGAAGTGTCACTGAGATGAGAAGAAAAGAGTTTCAAGAACAAAATGACTAATTTTAAAGAGGCCAAGGAGTCAAGAAGGCAGACGGGAAAGAGCAGTAAAAAGGTCAGCAGTGACAATGGAAAGAGCAGTTCAAGTGAAATTTTAAAGACTGAGGTCAGATTATTAGGACAAAGGAGAGAAACAAAGAAATTTAGACACTGGACATAAATCACTTCATTCAGAAGTTTGGCAATAAAGACATAGGACAGATAAGGATAGTAACGTCAAAGGAATGCAAAAGCGAAGTGAAAACCCTGTCAGGACAAAGAAGGGCTATGCCTGACCCTGAGTAGAGACAAAGGTCTGCGAGTGGAAATGGAGCTGCTAATGGTATAGAAAAGGAACGGGATAACTCCAGGAATTAGGAAAGGATTGGAAAACAGACATAGCTAAAAGAGATCCCTTTATTTTATTAAGGGAAAAATGTAGATTCATTTATTCAATGAATATTTATTCTTTCATCCATTTATTAAAAAGGGATTTGTGCTGATCTGTAGATTCAAAGTAACCCCAATAAAAATCCAAGTTGAATTATAAAATTTATATATCAAGACAGAGAGACTAGAGCAGCTACAATAATTTTAAAAAATAATAGTTAGAGGACTCATTCCATCTGATTTCAAGAGTTACTATAAAGCTACAATAATCAAGACCATGTAGTATGGGTGGAAAAATAAACAGTTCAGTGGAACAGTTACAGTCTAGAAATAGATCCACATAAATAGGGGCAATTGATTTTTGACCAAAGCAAAGGTAATTCAAAGGAAATTAGTCTTTTCAACAAATGACACTGGAACAATTCCATATGCAAAACAGAAACAAATACAAATAAACAAAAACCACCAGAATTCATACCTGAAACAATATATAAAAATTAACTCAAAACCTTTGTGACCTGGAATTATGCTAAGATCTCTTAGCTACAATACTAAAAAGTGTAAGTTATAAAAGCAAAATTAACACTTTTATCAAAATTAAAAACTGCTGAGAAAGACACTGTTAAGATGAAAAGACAAGGCACAAGATGAGAATTATTATTTGCAAATCATATACTCACCTGATAAAGAATTCAAAACTCAATAAGAAAATAACTGAATAAAAATGAGCAAAACATGAACAGGAATGAAATACTGATACACACAACAGCATGGATCAACATCAAAGGCATTAAGCTAAGTGAAAGAAGCCAGACTACTAGGGGACATAGTATGATTTCATTGACACGACATTCTGAAAAAGGTAAAATTATAAGAACAGAAAATATACTAGAGCACGAGAGAATTTTCTGGAATGATGGAACTGTTTTGTATCTTGATTATGGTGGTGGTTACTTGCCTGTATGCATTCATCTAAAGTCATGGACACCAAAAAGTGCATTTTACTACATGTACATTAAAAAGAAAGGCATTTCTTTCCTGTGGAATGCCTACAGGATGCTGGGCTCAGTTTGTTCACCGAGCAATGGAAAGAGTGAACAAAGCAAACTTTCGTCATTTTCCACATAGTGTTTAAAACCTCAATGAGGTACAGATGAGAGCATAGGAAAATAACTACATTTTATGGTTTTAACAATTACGAGATAAAGTTACCTGTAAAAAATGAATGACAAAAGTATAACTAGTTACTCATAGAGCAGTAGTATTCAAGAATAAAGAAGAAAAAGACTGTAAAGCAGCAGTCCTCCACCTTTTTGACACCAGGGACTGGTTTCATGGAAGCCAATTTTCCCATGGACCCGGCTTGGGGGTGGGTTGGGGGGTGGTTTGGGGATGACTCAAATGCATTACATTTATTGTACACTTTATTTCTATATTATTGCATTGTCACTTGCCACTCACTGATAGGGTTTTGATATTAGTCTGCAAGCAATTGATTTATTATGGTCTCTGTGCAGTCAAACCTCTCTGCTAATGATCCCTTGCATGCACAGTTTACAGCAGAGTTGGGGCTCCTGTGAGAATCTAATTCCACCACTGCCTGGCAGGAGGCAGAGCTCAGGTGGCGATGCAAGTGATGGGGAGCAGCTATAAATACAGATGAAGCTTGCTACTCACTCACCACTCACCTCCTGCTGTGCAGCCCAGTTCCTAACAGGCCACAGACCAGTCTGTGGTCTGGGAGTTGGGGACTGCAGCCATAAAGAGTTGGCAAAGAGCCTAAAGTTAAAAAGAATGAGTTTCTTTTTAGCTAGGTCTACAAAGATCTAGATATACCCCCAGGAACAAGTGGAGTTGTACAAAAGCAGGTTAGGGTGATCCAAGGTTAAAAACAATTCAGATTACTGCTCTCATTCCCACTTCAGGACTGCTGATACTGGAGTTATTTATTTTGTCTACAAAGCTACTTATAGCAATATGGTATGTACAAAGACCATTTAAAGGATCCATCAAGAAAACTAACCTTTTGGTCAAAAGAAAAAAACTCACTGTCTTGCTCAGATCCCAGCTCCCTTGCCCTAGTTCTGGGAAATCTAGAAACAGGGATGGCTGAGTTGATTTCTTTGTTGGTGCTTTTCTCAAAATTATTCAAACTAGTTTTATTCCCGCATTTGGAGGCAAGTGGTGATGGGCATTCTCCAGGAGTTTTAACAAGCCGCACATTTACTGATTTTCCATTTATTTTTAGCCCATTCATTTCTTTCACAGCCATCTTTGCATCAGTGCTTTTTTTGAAAGCAAGAGATGCATACCTAAAATAGAAAAGCAGAAAACCAAAAGGTTTTTCATTAATGACTTTACATTACCTCAAACTTGATTTTGCAACCACTGGCTCAAATATAGTTTTCACAAGAATAACTGCTCTTAAAAATAAAAAGTTTGATATACTTAGCTTGAAATCAGAAAGAATGTTTATTTAGGGTAACTAAACAAATACCAAATTAAAGACGGGAAATAAAAGATTGTAAGCATTTCTTATGAATTATCTATTAATTTTATATTAAAATTTAATGGAAAACATTTGCAAAGCTGATATATGATAAAGTTGCAGAGATTAATGATCTGGGGACTAGCTATTTATACCAGAAAAAATTAAAATTAATTCCTATATACAAACATAACCTCCAGATGACTCAAAGGCTTGCATGTGAAAGTGAAAATTTACAACATTTACCACAATATTTAAGAGAATATCTTTAGTGGAGTGGGATTAAAAAAAAAAAAGCGAGAATATCTTTATGGCCTTGTAGTGGGAAAATATGTAGACCAAAAAAAAAAAAAAAAAGAGTTAGAAAATCGAATCAGAATTTTAACCACATAATTAAGAAAGCTGGGCAAGAACTATTCCTATAAAAACACCAGACCTAGACAGTGTCAGTGGAAGGATATATACCAAATCTGAAAAGTGGTTGATTTCAAATGATGGGACTACGGGTAATTTTTTATAACCTCCTTGTATTTTTGCATTTAACTATATTTTCTAAATTTTCACACAGAATGTATAATACTTAAGCAAAAAAACCACAAAGTTTTTTTTAAGGATTCAACAAGATACTAAAAGAATCTTTCACATCTGGTAATACTCATAGGATTATAATACTACTTTAATATGATGAAATGTATTAATTTCACATTAATAAGTAAAATTTACAAAGCATAGAATCTTAGGTGACTCCATTAAATAAAATTAAACAGAATTTTTAACAAATTTTAACCCCAACTACAAACAGGATTTTTCTTAATTGATAAAGATTTTCATATCTGAAATGAACAGCCATCATTCTTTGTAAGACAGTAAAAGTATTTCCATTAAGCCATCGCCATTGTGATTTGATACTTCTGAATGATCTGACAATGTCACAAAATGAAAAGTAGAATTTGGAAGCGATTATATATAGATGATGTAGCTATCTACCTAAAAGTATAAGAGTGTCATCTAAAAAGTAATTAAAATCAGAAATAATAGAATTAAATACAATTTTCTGCGCATGTACTATGTGCCAGGCTTTACTCCGAGTGCTTTACATATTTAACTCACAATAGTTTCACAACAGTGCTATGACAGTACTATTAACCTCACTTTATAGACAAAGAGGCTGAGGTACAAAAAGGTTAAGTAACTTGCCCAAATTTATTCATCAAGTTGCTGACAGACCTGGGAACTGAACCAAAGTTATGTACTTCTGGAGCCCACTCTCTTTAACTAAGGCACTCTACTTTCCCTATGAAACATTATGAAACAAGATAAAGTACACAAAAGTCAGTAAGTCTCTTATGTACCACTAATAACAAGCTGTAAGGTATAATCAAAGAAAGATCTGATTAAGAACAGCACGAACTGAAGACTGCAGCTATGTGTCTACGTGTCCCCTACACTAGCCGGGGAAACTCCTATGGGAGTTGCCCTTGACTTTATCACCACTGTGGCTGATGTCTGGTACAGAACCTCTAGTGAAACGCAGGCACACAGTAATACACACTTGACTGGATTTGGGAAACACACCTGTAATTAGTAGAAGAATCATAAATTGAAATTTCAGAAACTTGGTATTTCTGGAAACGAGACCTTAAATCAGCCTAAAAAAACAGAAATAAGTTTGTGAAAAGTAGAAAAACAAATAATCATAATATGAACAATTAATAAATTTAAAAATGAAGTTCAAAAAAGAAATCTTGGCATACCTCAGATACTGAAGGGCAGAGACCACCAACATGTATCAAATAACCTTTATCTCTTCGTAAGGGTTCAACATTCATTTCTGCTTATAGAAAAACACAATATACAACAGAAATGATCATTATTGTATTGAGATGTTTAAGAGAAAATGAAAAACTGCTAAATATTTCATGGTTTCTTTTTATTATCACAAAGCTTATTATAAAGTTATCAGCAAATATCAGCATGACTAGACTTAAGACTGAAAGCCTGGAGTATAGTGTTAAGATTTCTGGGCCTTAATCGTATCATCTTAAAAATAAACGGGTTGGATTAGTTGATATTAAGTCTTTCATAGCTCAAATGAATAAATTACATCTAAATGGAGTGATTAGTTACAGCTGTCCCTTGGTATCCCTGGGGGATTGGTTCTAGGACTCCCTGCGGATACCAAAATTCGAGGATGCTCAATCCCTTATATAAAATGGTATTGTATTGCATACAATCTACCCACATCCTCCTGTAGACTTTAAATTATCTCTAGATTACTTATAATACCTAATACAATGTAAATTCTATGTAAATAGGTGTTATGCTGTATTGTTTAGGAAATAATGACAAGAAAGTTGGTTAGATCCACGAATATAGAACCCATGGGCTAACTGTACATCATGACTTAAAAAGTCTGTCATTTGTCCCTGGTTCAGAGAAGTGCTATAAGAACATTGGACGTACACAGGATCTTAACTCCTTAGTGTTAATGCTGGCTAGAGCTGGTGGTTTGAGAGATCTCTCTACACACATTCCTTTGCTGGGGAAATATCACACCAAGAGAACCTTTCAATCAGACAAATATCAACAGCAGATATTATACAGCTTGTGATAATGTTAAGAGCACATAAGAAAAAGAGAGACAAATTACTTGAGTTAGACGGCATAATTTTGGAAACCACAAATACTAGGATTATAGATAAATTTTTTTCTTGTTTGACAAAAAAATTCAAAATTCTTAGACTGCAATCTCATAGTCAATATTGTGAAGGGAACCAGGTCTGAAATCAAAAAAGATTCGCTAAACTGAGATTTGAATTACTAGGAAATCCTATACCTGGCACATAGGGAGTACACAAATATTATTGAATGAATCCATGAGTACTTTTACTTATGTTTTAATAATTTTTAAATAATAATGGGAGATTTGTAAACTTTATTTTTTTCATTAAGTATTAATAGTAATAAGAGTAGCCTAACACTTATTGAATGTTTTGCTCCAGGCAATATGCTAAGCACTTCATACACATTATCTCACCTGATTCTCCCAACCTCCCCGTGAGGTAGCTATTATTATTTCCAGTTCACAGATGATGATACTGAGGTCATAGGAGTTTAGGTCACAAATTTGTTTAAGTATTAGTGCTAGAATTCGGGCAGAGTCTTTCATCTTTAGGTAATTAATACCTAACCTTCTTCATTAACTTACTTCATTTGTTTATCTCTTTGGGTTATAAATGTATTCTACAGAGAAAATGGTGAAACTACCTAGCTTTACATTTTTATATTGCAGTGAAAAAGAAGAGAGATAATACAGTGAAAGAGTCAGAGGGTACACATCACACCTATCACCTAACCCTTCACTAATTCAATACAAAATGTCTACTGAATACTCTATGGGCTGCATGGCGTACTTGGAAGTGAACAAAAATCCCTGATCTTGCTGAGCTGATATGTAAAGGTGGGAAGGCAGTCAACCAAGTAATCAATCAAGCATCAAGTAAGCAAAACATACAGTATTGTGACAAGTGATATGGAGAAAAATAATGCAAGGAAAGAAAAAAATAGTTACAATAAAATCAGATGATATAATACCATTATTTTAAGTTGTATATATATTAAATATATGCATAAAGAAATGCATTGAAATTGTCACTAAAATATTCATACTGGTTACTGCAGGTTGGAGAAACTTCAGATAATTTTAATTTTCTTATATCTTCATATTTTATTTAAAAATTTTAATAACCCATTATTTATACAAGCAGAATGAAACCACTGCTAACATGGAAAATTTTAAAAACCACAGAAATATATAGATAAAAATAAAGGAAGTAGCATAACTATCACAAGAAATGATAGAATAATCACAGGCACTAGAGAAAATTCTAACTATTATAAGCATTAAAGGACTATCTAAAGATGAAAATATTCCTGAAATAGACGAAATTACTAAAGTGAGGGAAAGCAAATAGTTTTCATCTCTAACACCAATGTGATAGATTAGTACTGGTTACCTGATGAAAACTGAGAAGTTGGTTTTGTTTACCAGGTATTCACATCTGGAAAGTGTCCAATGAGGGCTCAGAGGAAAAGAATACAGGTTTATCTACTGGCTACCTAAATCTTGGAGTTAAGCTTTTAGCAATTTTCTGCTCTTTAAAAAGTTGACCTCCAACTGGCCAATCTCTCATTTTGTATAAATAAAAGCCACAAACAGGAATAAAATATTAAAACAGCTCAGTCACCCAACACAACACAGAAGTGGGTAGGCATTATTTCACAAATAGGTTAGGATTTCTCAGTAAATTGTTAAACCAACCTAGTGTAAACTTCGGATTCCAACTATCTTGTTCTATTTGATTTTCTTGTATTCCTGAGAAGTCAACTCCGGTCAGGTTTTCTTTAGCATCAAACCAGTCTTGACTTATTTCTTGGTAATTTCTACAGTCTAATAAATTGAAAACAGTGAGCTATGAATTACCTATAATGTTTAACCCACTGAAAAGTTATGTAAAAAAACATGATGAATCACTATGATTACTTGTTTTACATATAAATCTAAAGATGAATATTAGCAAAATAAGAGAACCAAGCATAACAATTCTGTGAGAAGGGATTTCAGCAGTCCCCAAATAAAAAGTTCTTTTCAGTTTGAGCGATCTGCTTCCTAGTTTCCCTTTAATTAATACTAATTCCCAGTTTATTAAAACCGTTACTTTTCTGATTTTTCAATTGTTCTTTATTGGAAAAAAGACGTTATCTTTATACACAGAGTAACAGAAAACTTTAAAAGGACTAAATAGTGCTGCAGCTCTTTATATCATTAAAATTAATGATCTTTTTGGAATGACCATAATCTCTTTTCATAGAGGACAAAACTAAAAAAATGCACACAATTTACAGAGATACAGTTAGACACAATAAAGAGTTTTCATATTGGAAACATGAAGCAGAAGAATAAAAGTCCATATCATTAGTCAGCATCATCAGACATATTAGGTGACTTTAAAGACAAGTCAAGCAAAAATAATAAGAACATACTTAACAGTCACCATCAGAATGATGCCATTTTAGTCAATTAAAAATATTTATTTTGATTTATTGAATAAACATTAGAGATATTTTAAACCTTAATCATCTGTTTTCTGGCAACTATAAAAGATAATATATTTTTATACTAACCTTTATCATCAAGTTTCAGTTGATCAAAGCATTCATTTATATCACCATTTTTTAAACCATCTTTCTTGGGTGATATAACTGGTGTAGGATGATTATTGTCGAATAACAAAGCTATCTGAGGATTAAGATAATAAAAACAGTAAGGACTAACAATTATTGTGCTCTTACTATGTGACAAGCACTCCACTGACATTATTTGGCCCTTACAATAATGAAGGCTATGAAAGTAAAACCATCAACTTGACTTTACAGATGAGAAAATTGAACTAAGAAACTTATTGTGCCAAGTCAGTTAACAAGAATTAGGATTTGAATCCAGTCTGTGTATAGTTACTGTGTGTTAACACTAGTATTTTGCAAAGTGTGGCATATACACACCAGAAGTACTTGAGAGAATTTTTGGAGATAGATATAAACATTGATAACATTAACCTTTAACAGTTACATGTTTAATTTAGCGTATGCTTATGTTTATCTTTTATCTATGGGAAGCAGTATTTCTTTCCTATATGTAAGAGTGAATTATTCTTTACACTTAAATTTTTGTAAAAAGGAGACTCATTTAAAGAAAAATACAGAATAACTAACATTATAGGTAATATAGGGCTATGGTAAATTGTGAAGATGGTACATGAATAGGTGAAATATAGAAATACTATACTACACTATACTGGCTTTCATGCATAACTGGTTAATTTAATGAGACAGGGACTAAAATGTAATCCCAAATAAAATAGATATTGTTTTATAGCCAAAACTAAGATTATAAAAATTATATCTGCATCTTCTACTTTTAAAAATAATTTATTGTTCTCCCTAAATAAGCAGGTTATACCACTGGTATCATTACAATGAAAATAAAGCCCTTAAGAATTATCATATAGTACTAAATGGACAAATTATTTAAGCAAACTATTAATAGGCAAGAAATTTAAGTACATAAAAATCTAGTTATGAATCTTAATTGTGGATAAATAAGTTTTTTGAAAAAAGAATTTAACAGAATAATTTGTTAAAGCAATTTACTTTTTATCATTCATGTTAGTAGAAAGGAACATATATTAATCAAATATTTCACTTTGGACTTGGGACTCCATCTTGGGGGACTATTTAAGACCACTCAAATAATGAAACCTTGAAGTTATGACCAAAGTCAGAAAAGCAGAAATAAACTTCAGCTTTCCTATCCCATTGCATCCTCACTTGATAATGGAATGTAATTTATGTTACTATAACACTTTATAATTTGAAGGGTGTTCTTATGTAGATTAAGAACATCTTTCTTGATTATCATCTGACCGAGATTCCCTTGGGGGAACAAGACAGAATGAGAAAACCTATGAAAGGCATTTAAAAACTACTTTCATCATTTTAACAAAGGAGAAATTAAAACTTTGCCCTGCCTAAAATAAATGGAATATTACTTTATTCTACTTCATGAGATGAAGGTGCAAGATACTAGTTTTAACTACACTCACTCAACATGATGGTGGCTATAGATCATGGATTTGTCTGGGACAGTCCAGATTTATACCTATTGCTGTGGTGAATGATTAACATTACTCTTTCATCCTCAAAAGTCTACTGATTTTGTGATAAAATTATATGCTTAGCCTACTCAACATAGCATTGCTGATATTTGATTAGGGCTGGACTTAAATACACCATTATATTCCTTCTAATTAGTTATATCCCTCAAATGGTAGTAAACAAAGTAAGCTAGTTGAGTGAAAAGAAGGATGTTGGAGTCTCTGAGAATTATAGTTTATGCAAGTCATAAAATTAAAGATTTATACAGATGAACTTTCTAAAAATCTTACTTGAGAGACTGTCTTTTTTAGGTTCGAAGAAACATCAACATCCTGAGCACTTTGATTATCTGGTTCAGAATCTGCTCCTGAAAAGCTAGAAAGATAAGCACTTCAGAAGGAATAAGATCTAATGTTTGATAACAGACTATATTTAACAATGTATTTTCTATTTCAAAATAGCTAAAAGAGAGGACTTTTGACATGTTCCCAACACAGAAATAATATTAAATATATGAGGTGACGGATATCCTAAATACCTTGAACTTTATTATTATACATCCTATGCATGTAATAAAATATTAATATACCCTATAAACATGTACAAATATTACATATTAGTGGAAAACATAAATACTTCATTAAAGAATTCATCAATGTTTTAAATAGGGACCAAAACAGAAAATTTAAAGTTAACTGGATTAAGTGATTTTAAAGATTTAATGAGTTCTAAATTAGATGAAATCAACTCACACATGTGATTCTTCTTTCATCAGCTGTAAAGACAGAAAAGAAAAATCTGTTTAAAATGTTTTCTGTCTAAACGAAGCAAAATTTTTATTCCTAAAACATACATACATACCCTGGCAGCAAAAGTAGAGAAGGCAGATAACAATTTTGATTCTACTGACAGTGGGGGCAGCTCTTCCAGTGGTATGCCCTTGTGTATTTTTTCTTTCAAATTCTCATATCTAACTTTTAAGTCTCCCAAAAGAGACAGTAGTACTGATCCTAGTTCCTTCTTAGCAGAATTACTTGACAAATTCCTGTTTAAAATTTAAATTCACAAAACTGAATTATTTAGGCCCAAGTCATCCATTTAACACTAATATGAATATATTATACACTTAGTTCTAACTCTCTAGATCTTAATTTTTTTTCTTTTAAATGTTGAGTAAAAGGAAGTGAATCACAATTAGTGTGTTTTTCCAAGGGCAGTATAAACAACTCTTAAAGTATAAGCCAGGGAGAATGTGGTAGAATGTCATGCAAAAACCTCCTGACTTCATCCTTACCTGGACTTTATATAAAGTTCAAACATTACTTTTTCTAGGAAAAGTCCGTTACCCCTAGGCCAGCTGACAAGCCCAGTTACAATTTACCCCTCATTCTGCCCTTCAAAAATGAAAATTTAAAAAGTTTTCCAGAATAAACTTCAAGGTAGTGATACATTTCTTAAAAAATACAGATTTAAAATCAATAAACACCTATTTAATCCCTCCCTCTTTTCCATTACAAGTTTGTAAATATCACAACAGTGATGATGACACATCTGATAGTGAACATTTAAAAGTTGCAGCTCTGCTTTCATGGCTCTCTGCATTATTTTCTGACAGCACACTGATGGTAAATTCTCCATCTCTTTAAAAAGTTGAAATTCCCTTTAAAAAAAAAAAAACAAAACGATTACATAAGATTCCAAACATTTTTCTATAGTAATGACAGGCCTCTAGAAGCATTTTAAATTTCTTGCATTTCCCTGTCAAGTTTGTATCAATTCTACTCAAGATAGAGAGGCTACAGGAACACATGACAACTTCAGAAAACAAGGACATCAAGAATCACAACTAAATGTATTCTTTCTAGAAGTCAAGGAAATAAGTAATACTCAAATTCATACTTTCTTTTACCAAAAAAGGATTCCAATCTAAGGTAATAACTATCCAAAATCAATGTATTTTTCAACCTAAATCAAACTTTGGCCAATGTTTTTTTAAGTTGTAAGCATTTTGGATAGAAATTGTTCTTAAACATATTATCTTTTTAATAGAAAATAGTTTACATTTTCTTTAGTAATTAAGAGTAATTAACCTAAGCAAATATTTTGCCGTGTTATTACAATATATCGAAAAGCCCCAAGTCACTACGTTCTTTGAGTGTTAATGTTATTGGAAGTCTTCCATTGTTTCCAGTTGCCACTTTCAGTTGTTCTCAATAGTTCTGCTTCTGGAAACCAACTCTTCCATTTAATTTTACAGAGTTGAGATGCCAGAATAAACTCCTTAGAAGAATGAATGAATGAAGGAAGGAAGGAAAAAGTAAATGATCTCAGAACATTATAACTAATTTGGCTTCTTAGACACCTCCCTGTTTCTCTCCCTTACCACTTCTTGGTTCTTCATTGTGTTCTGAATTATAAGGGTATTTAATAAATGCAAAGCAAATTATATAATAAATTAAAATCAAGATTCAAATGCACCAGTGAAAGTAGCTATTTACCTCTTCAAATTTATGACATTTTCAAAAAACACTTTTTGTTTTTGTCAACAGGGGAATAAAATGAAAGAAAATGGAAAATTAAATCAGTATGAGTTTAGGTTGAACAGGTAAGATGCTGTGAGTTTCTGAAGAAATTGAGACTGAAATCTCAATAAATGAAGAGCTTTAATATTCTATATTGTTTTGTTTGTTTGTTTGAAGGCAAATGGCTGAGCAGTTGATTTCTTCAGGTCCCTTTTAGCTAGTATTTTGTATGGTTAAACATGCTACATAGAAAACAAATACTATTTCAATTCCCCCCCCACATGTATCTACAAGCTCATACATCTGATGATGTACCTCTCAGGATGTTTCTTTAAGTCTGTGATATCAGATGTTTTTCTTAATTCCAGAGAATCCTGAAAATGATTTTAAATTAAATTATAAATACATGACAAATAACATATAGTCTATCTGGAGTTCCAAACTAGTTATTAATAAAGCATAAAATTCAACTTCTAGTGGACTTCATGGCAATAGCAGCCATGAGAAGATAGAGCTGGTAATAATCTATACACCCTTTCCCCTTATCTAGCATTTTCTCACAAGCCCCAATATAATCAATGAACCAAAAACATTTATGTTAGCATATACTGTCTCTTTATAAAGTAAAATAAAATTGTTATTAATCATATTGATTTTACCTTATTTAGAAAATTTCCATTAGGTTTTAAACTGTCAACTGAGGGAGATTTTCCTGATCCTTTTATCACAGCCATCTGAGTATCTACACAATCTGGACTGTATGACCACTCTGTATTACAAGCCACACTTCTTTGTTGCCCACTTTGCCATTCGCCAGGCCGTTTTTTATTCATCATTGTAATCTCTGTGTTGCTTGATGTAGATACTACAGAAGATCTTGCACTTGTTGCCCTGCTGGTTGTGAAACAAGCCCTAAAATCAGTGCTAACATCCACAGTCTGATTAACTGTGACTGTACAACTTGCTGCATCTGTCACTGATTTAGGATTTATTCTTTCCATATTGTGAAAGCATGTTTTATTTGTGTCATTGCTACTGGCAACTTTTAGGGAGCTACCTTCTACTGCCTGAGTATCTTTGACTGTATCCCTTGGTAGTGTAATAGAAAAATCTAAGGCTGGTTCAGGGGTGTTCTGTAGGCTTTTATAATTTGAATATTCACAGGCAGAAATTGCTGAATCATCAAAAACAGAGGTCCAGGAAATTTGACAATCTTCACAGGGTTGTAGTAATGTCTCTAAAGCTTTGTCTTGTGGTAAAGTGCTAGAATTTTTAAGGTGCTGTAATATTTTGTTCTCAACAATTGTATTTCCACAAAAATCCTTACTTTCAGTTATTTGAGATTTCATTTTTGCAGTATCAATTTTAGTTTTTAATGCTTTTTGAAGGTTTAAGAAACCACTCTTAGATTGAGATTCCTGGTTTCCAAGAGAACTGCTTCTTAGTATACAGTCATCAAATACTGTGTGGTACTTTAAGTTAGTCTCTTGTTCCTTACACTTTTCATGCTTTCGTTCATCATATTCTCTTAACATGACAGAATTCTGAAATTTGGAGACATGAGGTGAATCTTCTTCTCCATAAACATCAAGTGAATCTAGAGAAAAGATAGAACCACTTTCCAACTTAACATGATTATCTTCTAGATTACTAGCACATTTAACTTCATAACCTGAATTTCTTAATTCAACAACTTCCAGATTAGATATACCTAATGTTTTTGTATGATCAAAAGATAAATGATTACTTGTATATTCTTGTTCTTCCACACTGTGATATTCCTGCTGTGAGTCTTCATCTGTATCATGCTTCTGCATATCTTCAGCAGTTTCTTTATATTCACCACCTGAAATCTTGTAGATTCTTTTCAAGTCAACAGTCTTATTACCTTGATGTTCCAAAATATCAGAAAACACCTCCTTTCTTTTCTGCATTTCAGGATCTAATTCTGAACTTAAAAGAATAAGGCTTTCATGCTTTAGTTTTGACTCTGAATAATGAATAGAGTATGTTTCGTTTAAGGAAGCATAGTCAGTACTGTCTTCAAACTCACTTGACTGATACGGAGTACTCTCTCTGTTAGTATCTTGACTCACTGAAAAAGATGGGTCCGATAAATCTGTTTTGTCAATATCGCCGACTTCTTTGTCATTAGCTCTTTGCTCTAGTGCCAAGGAATCCCAGTCATCATCAGGAAAAGTCAATTTGACTTCATTACAACCATTCGAAGATAACAAATTTTCTTTCTTAGTTTTAGAAGGTTTATCTGATTAAAAAAAGGGATAAAATGTTAACAGCAGCAACATTATATAAACAGTAAAAAAAACCTTAGATACCATCTGGTCCAAGCTTTTCCAAGTACACAAATACTTTTTATATTACCCATGACAAATATCCTTTATAAGCAGCTGTTACAGACTAAACTGTTTTCCCCCACAATTCCCAAATTCATATATTGAAGCTCTAATCCACAATGTGATGATATTTGCAGGTGGTGCCATTGGGGGATAATTACGTTTAGACGATTAGCACCCTCCTAAGAGACAGGAGAGAGCATGCTTCCCCTCTCTTGGGTGAAGACACAGCAAGAACGCAGCCATCTACAAGCCAGGAAGAGATCCCTCACCAGAACCTGACCATGGGGGCACCCTGACCTCAGACTTCCAGCCTCCAGAACCATGAGAAAATAAACTTCTGTTGTTTTAGCCACTCAGTCTATGGCATTTTGTTATGGTTGCCTGAGAAGACTAAGATAGCCAAGATGCTCTGCTTGAATTTTCAATGGCAAGGAGTTGACTATTTACAGGGCAGCCACTCTGTTTGTAGGCAGGTCTAATAAGAAACTTTTTTCTTATAAAATTATTTAATAAATCTTTGAGTGCCTCCCAGTGCCAGCCCTAGGCATTGTAAAAACACAGGAAAAGAAAACACGAGTGCTGCCTTCAAATGCTTATGGATTTTGTAAGAGCCACAGATAAGCACACAAAAATGGACTAAAGATAAAAGTGCTGACACAGCAGGTAAATGCTTGAGAAGAAAGAAGTAGATTTCAGAGAAACTTTCTATTTAAAAAGTGTTTTGAAACGAAATAGACAAAATTATTTTAGGCAGATCCAACAGCAAGTACAGTTAGCTGTGTGAAAGGAAATGGCATTTCCAGGAAATTCTAAGTTAGCTTGTCCAGAGTGAAAGAGCTCTATGTGAGTGGCAAGACCTGTGAACTGAAAGAAGCCTTTTCTGATGTGCTAAGGAGTTTGGGCTCTTATTCTAAGGCAATGGAAGACCACCGGCAGCTCCTTAAATGGGTAATCACATGACTGGAATTGGAATACTGGCAACAGTGAGAAGGCAGGCTTGGAGGAGTAAAGGCAGGTAGACCAGGAGTGCAGAAGTGAGACTGGTACAAAAGCTCCACAACTGACCAAGTCTTGGCGGCTCATTAGAATTGGTAGTGAGGGGAAGAGAGGTATTAGTAGTTTTCATATATTTTTTTTTTTTTGACTAAGACCACAACTTGAAACACATTTTATATCATGACCCAGTACACACATTTGACAATGTATGTGTGTATAAGTAAAATGAGAATTTTACAAAACAGTTATTACTCCATTTCCATTGTGTTCTGTTATTTTCTATTTTACTTCATTTCATTAGAAAAACCCCGATCACAATCAGCTAAACTGATTTCATGACTCACCAATTGGCCACTGCCTACTTAATCATTCTAAGATAATGCTATGGTTTACAACTTGGTACTATAGCTGAATGAGAATACTCATTGCTAAAGAGATAGAGACTTTATGAAGAACAGATTTAGAGGGTAAAGAGGAAGAGTGAGGAGGAGGGGGAAGATAATGAGTTCAATTCCAGACAAGTGAACTTTGAGGTTAGTGATAAAATACCCAGATGTAAATGCTCAGTAAGCAGTTATAAATATGCGGTGGAGATAAGACATCTGTTTAGGAGTTCTTTATACGTTCTGAATACTAATTCTTGTTTTTTATAAATGTATAATATAAGCGAATTTTCTTAGTTTATTATTGCTTATGTTTTAAATTTATTATTTCTTTTTAAGAGACAAGGCCTTGCTATGTTGCTCAGATTGGACTTGAACTCTTTGGCTCAAGCTATCTTCTTGCCTCAGCTAGGGCTATAGGCATGTGCCACAGCACCTGGCTTAAAGTTTTTATAGCACTTTGTTATACCAAAGTCATTGAGATTATTTAGTTAAATGATTTGGTCTTTTCTTTTATGACTTCTGGGTTTTGTCTCTTTGACCTTCCCTACCAAATAATTATAAAAAAATTCTCCTATAGTTTATTCTAATTCTATATGCTTCTGTATGTATAACACTTAGCCTTTCTACATTATGTAGAATTTATTTTTCTCTCTAGCATAAGGTAGGAATCTAACTTAATTTGCTTCCAAAATGGATGGCCAATTGTCCTAACACCATTTGCTAAATAATCTATTGTTTTCCTTTTGAGTTAAAACAGCATCTTTATCATATTCTGAAATCTGTTTCTGTTTTATAATTTTCTAAGACTCTATTTCTATTTATTGTTTCATTAATCTATTATCTTTTGTGTAACTATTATACTGTTTTAATTATTATAGCATCATATTTTTATATCTGGTAGGTTAAATGTCTTTCTTTTTTGTTTTATTTTACATTCTCTCCCTTAAATTAAATTTTTTAAACTCATTTTTTTCAGAAACATTTTGAATTGGATGAAAAATCCTATTGATATGTACTGGGAAAGAGAGAGAACCATTATCATGTCCAATCTCCAGCAACCTTTCCTTAATTCCAACATTTAATGCATGAATAGAAAGTACAGTGTTTGTTCCATAGGGTTCGTGTCTGATGTCTTCATTGTATAATACTTTATCACTTTTAAATGGCCCTCTTTATCTTCTTACAATGCTTTTTGCATCAATTATACTAATTAATACTATCATCCCAGATTTTTAAGTTCATTTGTTTCTTAACTTGCCTACCCTTTTATTTTAAACCTTTCTTTTCTGTTTTAAATGTGTCTCATGAACAATATAGGTAGTTTAAACCAAACGCCAGGCATGGTGGTGTGTGCCTACATTCCCAACTACTCTAGATACTGAGGTGGGAGGATCCCTTGAGCTGCAGTGAGCCTTGATTGCACACCACTGCACTCCAGCCTGGGTGACAGAGCAAGACACCGTCTCAAAAAAAAAAAAAAAAAGTTTAAGCCACATATATTCACAGGCACATAAAGTTTAGTCACTTGCTTTTTATGTTCTTGGTATTTCTTATTTTCTTTCTACCATTACCAAAAAGAAATTTCGGATTTATGGGAAGAAAAAAACACATAACTTATTAGGCAGCAGAAGTCAACCTGCCCACTTTCCACCTTTTACCCCAAATGCAACCGTACCTGTCAACAGTTCTGGAAAGCCTGGCTGGACAGAAACCCTGCTTCCTGCTCACCTTCCCCTCCCTAAATCTTCCATTTCCCTGAAAGATCTTGCCTACACTGCCCATATCCACTAAAAATCACCTTAGTGAATTTGCCCAGTTAAAAATACACTGAATCTTACTACCTCATGGGAGGAAGGTTTAAAAAGTACCAACACTGGAGCGGGAACTATTTGACACAATTACATTTATAACCCTTTCCCACCCAGAATAAAGGCAACTGGCCTGGATCCTCACCTTTTTGGAGATTTCCTCCATTACTGTGGTAGCTTTTCCCAGAAGCTGCCTCCACCACGGCAGTGGCCTGCATCACTCAAGGATATATGGTCTAGAAAAGGTATAAATATTGAACTATTACTATACTTGACATTATATTTTTAAAAAACTATTAGAAATACAAGAAGAATGGGATAAAGTAGCAGTTATAGTTAAAGATTCTGGCATCAGAGGGCTAATAAATAAAACTGGTAGGACATATGAGTAACTTTTAAAAAAGCATGAATCGACAGTGACATAGAAAACAAAGACATTCTTTCAAAATTTCTAAGGAACATCTAAGAAACCACCAATGTGCTAGGTCACCAAAAGAAGTCAAAAACCAAAACACAGAATATTAAAGACTACAATGTGACCCTATTTATGTCAAATCTAGATCAAAAATATTTTCAAAACAAATTGTACAATTATTAAAAACCAATGACATGGTATATCCATACAGTGGAGTATTTCTCAGCAATAAAAAGGAACTACTGACTCATTATCTCATAGATGAATCTCAAAAACATTATGCTGAATGAAGGAAGCCAGACAAAAGAGGTTACAGACTATATCATTCCACTTAAATAAAATGTTCAGAAAAAGCAAATTTATAGAGAAAGTAGGTTAGTGGCTGCCTGAAATGGAAGAGCAGGGGGGTGGAGGAGGTGGGAAAAGAAATTAACTATAAAGGGGCATAAGGGATCTTATTTGGGTGACATAAATGTTTTAAAACTGATTTATGATGTGATGGTTGTACCACTTGATAAAGTTACTAAAAAAATCACTGCAATGAGTAAAATATACCTCAATGAAGCTATTTAGATGAGGAAGCCCAACCTAGTCAGTAAAAGGAAAACCAAGACACTGCAATGGACGTATGAATGGTCCCAAAGGAGACCAATAGGAAAAATGTCCAGGCAACTCACAAAATCATTTTGAGCCTCTCATCCCTACTTATCTTTACTGTCCATACTTCCAAAAAGCTGAGATGTCTTCAATGGAAGTCTGGTGATCAGGTATTAGAAAGGTTCCTGATGAGTTTGGAAAAAAACAAAGTTGACTTTAATTCTCAATGAACTATTTCAATAAACAATCCTGAAAAAATCATCTAAGTTCACTCTCTCTGTTCTATAGTACTATGAGAAGACATTATAAAGCAGATCTCATTCCATGCAGACACCCTATCTAGCTTTGAATCCTGACTTTGGTGTTGCATAAGCAGTGTGGTTTTGACAATTGAAAAAAAGTTAATGAGAATAAGAACAAAGACTATCAAAACCTATGGGACAAGGTCAAAGTTACTACCAAAAAAAGCCATAGATTTAGAGGCTTGTTATTAAATAAAACTGGAATTAAGCTGTCAACTCAAGAATCTAAAAAGAACTAAAAATAAACCAAAAAGGTTGAGGATACAGTTAGTTAAGACAAAAACAGAAGTGACCAATTTAAAAACAGTAAAAATGGTACCTAAGAGACTAATAGTAGATAAATACAAGACAAATCCAAGAGAGGACTACAACAAACATTAGTAATGAGAAAAGAAGCATTTTAACAAGAGATAAAGAAGTACTTTTAAAAACTAAGATTGCCATTGTCATGTACACCTCTGACGGATAACTTGAAAACTTAACAATACGCAATTTTCTAGGAAACAAATTTTTAAAAAGACTCAGAAACAGAAGGAACAGAGAATCAACCACAGAAAGAACTGAAAAAGCTAAAGATTTATCCTGTAACAATTCCTATCAAACCGTCTTTGAGCAAAGAGAAGTAGTGACAGGCTACCTTAAAAACTAAGCTGGGCATGCTGGCAAGTGCCTGTAGTTCCAGCTACTAGGGAAGCTGATGTGGGAGGATCATTTGAGCCCAGGAGTTTGAAACTGCCACAAAAACAAAACCCTAAAACAAAAATTAATAAAGCATTGAAGGGATAAGGGAATACTGATTTACATGGGTATGTCTTCATATGTGTAAGGAGAGGTTTTCACTTTTTATTATTCATTTATTTGAGACAGGGTCTCACCCTGTTGCTTGGGCTATAATGCAGTGGCATCATCATAGCTCACTGTAACCTCAAACTCCTGGGCTCAAGCAACCCTCCTGGCTCAGCCTCCCAAGTAGCTACGACTACAGGTGCACACCACCACACCCAGCTAATTTTTTTATTTTTTGCAGAGATGAGTCTTGCTTTGTTGCCCAGGCTGGTCTTGAATCTCTTGGTCTCAAGTGATCCTTCCACCTTGGCCTCCCAAAGTGCTGGGATTATAGGCATGAGCCACTGTGCCCAGTCAGGTTTGCACTTTAAACAAAGTAGTCAAGGAATGCTTCTCTGATAAGGTGAGACTTGAAAAAACTGAAGGAGGAGAGGAAGAGAGTCATGTGGGTATCTAACCAGTCATGAGGCTACTGTAATAATCTAGGCAAGAGATAGTGATGGCCAGGACCACAGTGACTGCAGCAGAAGAGGTAAGAACTGATTAGATCCTGGATCTACTGAGGTTAGAACTGAAAGGATTTGTTTTTGTTGGAATGGATATGAATTGCGGGAAACACATTAATTCTGAGATGTATATTACACCCTCAAATGGAAATACAGAGGTCTGGAAATCAGTGAAGTTAACTAGAGCTGCACTGTCCAGTAGCCACATGTGGCTATTAAGCACTTGAAATGTGGCTAATCTGAATTGAGATGTACTGTAAATGTAAAACACACACCAGATTTCAAAGACTTAATATGAAAAAAAATATAAAATCTCATTTTTATTTTGTTACATGTTGAAATAATATTTGATATACTGGGTTAAATAGAACATATTAAAATTAACTCTATCCATATCTTTTAACCTTTTTAAATGTGGCTACTAGAAAACATAAAGTCATATATATTGCTTATATTTCTACTAGATAACACTGAAATAGTTAGTGATGTAAGTTTGGGATTCATTAGAATGGAGACTTAAATCTATGAACTTGAATGTAATCACCTACTGACTGCAGAAACAGACAAGAGACTCAAGGATTAAGGACTAAGGCATTCCAAAGTTGAAAAGATGAAGAACCAACAAAGGAGACTGAGAAGGAGAGTACGTGCAGCAGGAGAAAAACCAGTAGATGGAGATATGGAACAGTGGCAGACAACAGAAGAGGGTGTGTAAAGGAGAGGATGATTATCGTAGGGTAAGATGAAGATTGGAACTCATCACGGAATGTGGTGGCGCAGGGGTCATTTATAACCTACAGAAACTCATTTGGTCAAATGATGGGAATGAATGCCTATTTGGAGGAGATTCACAAGAACCAGAGACGGTGAGTACACACTATCCATTCAAAATTTTTTCCTACTAAGGAGATGCAAAAGAGGGTTCAAGAAAAATTTAAAAATTTCTTTGAAACAATTAGAAACAAGAATAAAATTAAACAAAATGCTCAACTACAGAAAATTATTTCGAACAAGGCAGTAATAAACCTAATGCATAAAGTGTTCCTGCAAACTAGTAATATGACAAAAATATATAAAAGCTATGTTTGGACAACTTCTAAGACTCGTAAGAGTCAAATATATTTTAAAAAGACGTATAAACTCATTACTATCAAAAATGCAAATTAAAATCGATGGATTTTTACCTAACAAATTGGCAAAGATTGATCATATGTTGTACTATTAAAGGTGATAAAATGGACACTCATACATAATGAGAATTCAAATTCTCCCAACCCCTTTAAATATAATGGAATACCTATCATGCAGCTTATAAAAACAAAAGAGATAGATCTTTATTTACTGTCGTGGAACATGTTTATAAAATACTGATGATTTTTAGAAGTAATTTCCTTTATGGGACTTCAGTTAAACTCATGTTAGACCTTTTCCATATCCATCACAACTTTTGCTTCTGTATTTTTCCATCCTTTTGTCTCCCCCATGCTTCAGCCTGGACAGTTTCTTATAACCTACCTTCCATTTCACAAATTCTTTCTACAGTTCTAACTAATTCCGATGTGGAATCCGTCTATTAAGTTCCTAAGTTTGTTTACCAGAATTTTTCAGTTCTAGAATTTTACCCAAGGTTTTCCAAGTCTGTTATGCCATTTTTAATGTTGTCAAGTTTGTGGTAGTTTTTAACATTAGCTGTTTTCTCCTAAAAGATAGTAAATACAGTTGTTTTACAGTCTGTATTTAATAATTCCAGTAAGTGGAATCTCTGTGGATCTGTTTGTATTGTCTATTGTTTTCTGGCTCATGATGTCACTTTGGGTTCCTGGTTATGTTTTGATTAAGTGCTAGACCCTGTATTTGATCAGTTGTGCACATAAATAATTTGAAGCCAAGGAGGCTGTCACTTTTCCTCAGAGAATTTTTGTTTGCTACTGCCAGGTGCCACAGGGAACTAATTATCTGAAATCCCTTTATTCTAACCAAATTTGAGATTTCTCTAGGTTACTCAGATAACTATAGTCTGAGGAAGGGCTGGTTTACTTTAATTCTAGGGCAGAGCCCTTTGGGATTCGATACTAGTAAGCACATTGGAAGGGGGAGATTACCTGGCTTCCACCTTTGACAGACCAAGGACTCTGATTTTTGTCCTTTTATTGCCAAGAGGCTGTCAAAAGCATAGCCTCTCTCTGTTATTTCTTCTAAATTATAACAGAGATTAGGCTATGTTTTTCAAGGCAAAAGTTGTTCCTAATGCTAGGCTTACTTCTCGGGGTTCCCATCCTTTCCCAGGTTGTGGCCTGGCAATTTCTCCTTATCTGGCCAGTTCTTAGATGCTTTCAAGGAGATTTTAAAAATATTTTTCTAGGCTTCTGAATTGTCTTCAATGGGTAGGAGGTCTAATTACTTAGCTTGCCATTATCCTTACTTTTAAAAGTTTAAATACAGTTCCTATGTGACACAAGTAAAATCTCTTGATTTAAAAATTAACTATTTAAATGATCCATTTTTAGAATATTAACTAAGTTTACTTATAAACAAAAATCGGCATTTTAGAGAATTTATGAAAATGATTTAACAACCTTACAAAATTGAGAAATATTAAAAAGTAGGCATTATGGCAGCAACAGTGGGACTCAAAACTTTTTTTTTGCTCCACATAGTCCCCCAAGACACTTTCAAAACTCCTTGCCAGGTTACTACTTCTAGGCAGAGTGCTCTGAGCAGAAGAAAAAGCAGATTATTTTAAGGTTAAAGTACAGAACAGCTTTATGGAGTTTTAACTACAAATATGCACATTAATATCTGTCAAGGATCAAGGGGTTCTCCCTGCAGATTTCTGGAGCTCTTTTTCTACATAGTTCCCTTCTCTCAGGAACACTGCCCTGCAGTTTCTAACTGCCTTAGCCTTTCTGAACTGCAATCTCTGCGTTACTCAGGGAGACCTCTGCTTTGTTTGAAGTCTCTGTCCTTGCTCCATGGTCTTCAGTGTACTTCCAAGCAGGAAGCCAGGCTGTCATAGTGCTAATGTTGGATGTTTCCTTTCTCTCAGAGATCACAGTCCTATACTGCCTGTTGTCCAGTGTGTGACTGTATCATGGCCAGAAGCCTCAACATGCTTGAGAGTATGTTCTCTGACTACAGTATAATTCAGAATAAAAAAAAGATATAACTTTCTTAATATTTGGAAATTAAACAACACACTTATAAATAATTCATGGGTGAAAGAATGTATCACAATGAAAATTAGAAATTATTTTGAACTAAATGATTATAAAAATACCACATATCAAAATTTGTAGGATGCAGCTAAAACAGTGCTTAGAGAGTTTATAGCTTTAAATGCTTATACTAGAAAAGAAAGGTTTAAAAATCAATGATCTAAGGTTCTGTCTTAAGAAGCTAGAAAAAGCAGAAAAATTAAGGCCAAAGAAAGCACAATGGAAAAAAAGAGAAGTAAATAAAACAAAAATAATAGATAAAAATGAACAAAACCGAAAGTTTCTTTAAAGATTAATAAAATTTATAAATGCTTCACAAAACTTATCTAAGAAAAAGAGAAAACACAAATTATGAATGTCATGAATAAAGGGAACATTACTACAGAACATATAGACATTAAAATTATAAGGGGGTATAATAAACAACTTCATCTGATAAATTCTATGACTCAGATGGACATACTTCCTTGAAAACCGCAACCTTCCAAAATGGATACAGGAAGAAATAAATCATATGAACAGTCTCATCTCTTAAGGAAATTAAATCTGTAATTAAAAATTTCTCCTCAAGGAAACTGCCAGACATAGACATAGATGGTTTCACTGGATTCCGTCAATCAATTATGGTAGAAATAAAGCCAGAATTCAATCTTAACTCCTTTAGTGAAGTGAGGAAGAGTGAAGACTTCTCAGTATGTTTCACAGGCCCAGCGTAATGTTAACACCAAAACCTGAAAAGAACATTCCAAGAAGAAAAAGCAGTACCTTGTATACACAGACTAGTACATGCTAAATTAATTTTTTACAAAGCAAAAAAAGGCTAATACATCTTGATCAAGTGGAGTTTACCTGAGGAAGATCAGGGTAGTTCAAAATTTGTAAATTAATAGATTTATTCACCACAGTAAAAGAATGGAGAAAAATCACATGATCATTTCAATAGATGCAAAAAAAGAATTCTGATAACATTTGTTAAAACTCAAAACCCATTCATGACAAAAAGCTCTCAGCAAATCATGAATAGTAGGAAACTTGTCAATCTAATAATGGCTATCTACAAGAAAAACCCCCAAACCTATAGCCAACATCACACTAGGTAGTGAAATGCTGAATAATTTCTGTCAAAAACAATAAATTTGTTCTCTCACCCCTTACATTTATTATACCAGAAGTCCTAGCCAGTGCAATAAAGGAAAAGAGGTAAAACTGTCTTTATTCACAGGTCACATCATAATGTATAGAGAAAAACAGAGATATACAAAGAAACTATTAGAACTAGTAAGTCAATTTAGTAAGGATGAAGGTTACAAAGGTCAATATACAAAAAAACTCAACTATATTTCTATATTCTAGCAATAATTGTGAAACGAAAATTTAAAACAGTACCTACCATTTATAAAAACAAACGATTTGTTGATTAAAGGTAATAAAATATGTGCAAGACTTCTATATTAAATATTACAAAACATTGATAAAATTAAGGAGGAACTAAAATAAATGGAGAGCTATACCATATTCACAGACCAAGAGACTCAATATGGCTAAGATCTGTTCTCCGCAAATGGAGCTGTAGCTTCAACACAGTTCCAATCAAAATTGCAGAAGAATTTTTTTTAGAAGTTTACAAATTGATTGCAAGTTAATATGGAAACGCAATGAACCTGGAATAATGAAAACAATCTAGAAGTTAGATGACATATATTTCAAGAATTGTAGTATAGTATGTCAGATTAAAAGATTAATGGAACAAATTATGAGTCCAGAAAGAGAGCTACATGTATATGGTCACTTAGTTTTTGAGAAGATCACTATTTCAATTCAATGTGGAAAAGAAAGCATAAGGCATGTTTTGATCCCATCTCTACAAAAAGTTAAAATAAAATTAGTCAAGCATGGTGGCAGGCACCTGTAGTCCCAGCTACTCAGGAGCCTGAGGCAGGAGGCTGGCTTGAGCCCAGGTGTTTGAGGTTGGAGTTAGCTATGATGATGCCACTGCACTCTAGCCTGGGCAATAGAGGGAGACCCTGTCTCAAAAAAAAAAAAAAAAAAAAAAGAGTTGATTTTGATTCGGCAAAATTAAACTTCTGCTCACCAGAAGATATTACTAAAAAAATGGAAACACAAGCCAAACACTGGGAGAAAATATTCACTCTCCATATCCAACAGAAGGCTCTTATTCAGATTACATAACGAATGTGGACAAATAGATTTTTTAAAAACCGTATATAAAAGGGAAAAATTCAAGCGTTTATTTCACCCACACACAGAGAATGTTTCATGTGTATGAAAAAGTGCTCAACATTATTAGTCATCAGGGAAATGCAAATTTAAACCACCCAAGGTGCCACTTCACATTAGAATGGCTTAAAAAAAAAAAAGCCTGATAACGCCGGATATTGGTGAGGATGTGGACAAACTGGTACTCAACACATTGCTAGAGGGAATAAAAATTGTTAAAACCATTTTGGAAAACTGTTTGGAAGTTTCTAATGATGTTAAACATATACCTTCCCTATTACCAAGCAAGTATATTTCCATTTTCAGGAATGAATGCCTTTCTCTAGAGAATCATTCTTTGATACATTATTCAATAATGACTGAACCTCTATTTGCTAAGTCATTTGCTAAATGTTGAGGACATACAGGTGATCAGTCTCTGCTTCTAAGACGCAAAACAGGCACACAATTTCCAAAAGTGGGCTGGGAGGAGGGGAAGGAACCATATAAATCTTATTATTTCGAGAGTACCTTTCTCAAAACTTGCCTGATGTAAGAATCACTTGGGGTGCTCAATAAAAGCACAGACTCAACAGTCTAAGGATTAGCGAAGGCCTTTGAGAATGTCATTTAAACAGATCTGAAAGATGAGTGAGCGGAAGCCGCAGGAGGAAGGACTCCTTTAGTACTGACTCTGACAGAAAGGGTAAGGAGAGGAGGAATGACGTAGAATGAGGTATGTCTTTTATATAAAAATGAAATCATCATCATCGATTTATATTCACTGAACTAGGAACCTACACAGAAAAACAGTTGTCTGTTTTTCATGTTATTTTTGCTTTTGGGCGAGGAGCAATGGAAACGCTGAGTTCATTTTTATACGTAAGTGCTACGTGCCTATGATACATACAAACGGAAAAGAAACGCAGATGTGAGGCTTAGTAATTAGCTAAACTGGAAGTACTCAACCCCCAATGTACAAATGTACGTACGTACGCATTTATTTATTCACTTTTTCAGGCAGGGTCTGGTTGTCAGCCAGGCTGGAGTGCAGTGGTGCCATCGCAGCTCACCGCAGCCTCAAACTCCTGAGCTCAAGCAGTCCTCTTGCCTCGGCGTCCCGAGCAGCTGGGACTACAGGTCTACGTTGATGTAATTTTAAAAAATTTTTTGGAGACGGGGTCTTGCTCTTAAATAAACATTTCTCCGAAGACACACAAATGGCCAAGAAGATGCCCAATATGTGTCACAGTCGTAAGGGAAATGCACAGCAAAACAAGCTACCACTCCGCACCCACGAGGCTGGCAACAATAATAACGGGTAATAAGCGTTGGCAAGGACGTGGAGAAATAAAAACTCCCATCCACCGCCGGCCGAAACGTGAAACGCTGCGGCCACTCCGGAAAACAGTCCGGCAGTGCCTCGTAAAGTCGAACGCAGAATGACCCCGTGACCCAGCGGTTCCGCTTCTAGGCCTACCCCCATTTCTACTGTTCTTGGAGTCCTCATTTACCAAACTGGTTCCTCCAGTGTTCTCAACCCCAGTGGACGGTCCCACCGGAACCGAGCCAGAAATCGCAGAGCTCCCCGTGCCACGCCCCTCCCCCTCCCCCCCGGGTCTCGCGGACGTGACCCGACGCGCGGAGCTTCCTCGGCGGTGACCTCCCGCGTGGCCGCACGCTCTTGCCAAGGCGCTCCCGTGACCGCGCCGCGCCACCGCTCAAAACTCGGCCAAGGACTGTCGCTGTCTCCGGACAGACTAAACGCCCAGTCCCCAAGCCCCCGCAGCGCTCCGGACTCCGCGTCTCCCAGACACGCCGGCCCTTGCGTGTCCCCAAGCAAGCGGGGCCACGCGCGTCCTCTCGCCGGCCCGACCCGCAGGCTTCGCCTCCAACGCCCCCCGCTTAGGGAAACCCTCCCGGTCCCCCGCGCACGAGCTCAGGGCCGCTGCGGTCGGGTCCTGCGGCCCACGCTGCGGGCACGCGGTGGCCTCCTCCCCGCCGCCGTCTGGCGTCCCGCGTGCCTCGGCCGGACGGGCCTCGGGCCGCTACCCGGCCACACAGGGAGGGGTTCACCGTCCCAACCTGCCCAAGCCCAGCGGCCGCGCCCTGCCCCGCCTCGCTGCCCGGCTTACCGCCCCGCGTCCACGCCCGTCGCCCCTGGGAGCGGAGCCGCCGCCGCCGCTACCTCACGCCACGCGTTCGCTCCGCACGGCCGCCTCAGGGCTAATGGCGTTCCCAATGCTGCGGCGGCGCCCGTCGGGTAACGGCTGCCAGTGGCCCGCCCACCGCCTGACGAAGCGCGCTCCTATTGGTCATCACGAACAGGGCGACACCGTGATTGGCTTGGCGTGCGCGCGCCAAAGCGCGGGAAGGAGGCCGCTTATTTGGATTTTGCACGTTTGGCGGGAGAAGAGAGTTCGCGCGGCGGGCGGGGCCGGCAGAGCCACCTGCGAAGATTTTCCTGCTTTGCAGCCCAGGACCCTCATCCGGACCGCGTGGCTCCGCAAAGCCACCGTAGGAAAATGCCGGGGGGCGCTGTCCCTGCCGGCAGAGGCCAAACTGCCCCCATCGGGGACCAGTGCGGGCCACAGCCCACCGCCCGGAGGGGACCTGGCTGCCTTCCTTGCGGGGCTGTGTCCACGGCCGCGTGCGCCCTCGTGGTGTTTGACGAGCTTGTCCTTTGACCTTTAGCAGGGCCAGGGGCTAGGTGAGGCGTTTATTTGTCACGGATGCAAAATTTAAGGTGTTGCCAAAAACCTCAGCAATCGAGATAAATAATATTGTAGTGCAATTGTTTTAAAGAGTCAAAAGTAATGAAAAAAGATCCAAGATGAACAAAATATCCAAATAAGTACTCCCTTTTTTTTTTTTTTTTTGCTTCAGGCTCTAAATGGCCCCACAGGGCACACCGTCTTCATCTAAAATTTGGCTATTTTGTTCATCATGGATTTTTTGCATTTTGATTTTTTAAGCAATTGCATTAAAATGTTATCTAATTACTGAATTTGTTGCATCCCCCCCTTATATTTTGTGCCTCGTCATCCCTGATAGCAAATTTAAACTTGCACAGAATGCACAACCCCGAAGGGATGCAGGCGGCTTGGTTTGCTTATTTGTCTCGACATGTGCCTGACCGCTGACGAGCAGCGAGGGCTCTTTGGGTAAGTGGCAGATGGTGGAGGCAGCGGTACAGCTGCGTCTGCCACAAAACTGTGCCCTCGGAGGAGGCCGCCTCTGCAATGCACTTCATTCATTCATTCGTTCATTCCCCGGATTCCGATCGGCCTGCCAGGGGCCAGGTGCTGGGCTTGGTGCATTGTGAACGGTGAGCGTGGGTCACCCGGAGTCTCCCAGGTGACTTAACACACTTTACCGCGAGCTTGCCGTTATCTACGGTGCCTGGGAGTGCCTCTTGGAGTGTAGGTCTTGTCCCTGGCAGTGGGTTTCATTTTTGAAATCCCCGTATCATTTACAGTTAACGTTAGCGGGTGAGGAGGTGGCCGGGGCAGCAGCTGCTGTCGTGACCTGCTCAAGCCCGGAGGCCGTGCCCCTTCACAGGGAGTGAAGTCCGGCCTGTGTTACAAAAAGGGCTTCAGGCCGAGGATCACGTTAGGCTGGACACTGTCCCCTTATCCGGGCAGATGGCCTCAAGAGCAGGACGTGTAGTTCGGGGCCAGGGTGACCCTGGAAGGGGTGGCTCTGGAAGCGTGTCCGCGGGCAGGCAGCCCTGACACCAAGACAGCTGGAAACCACATCCTGCTCCAGGCCCTTGACTCTTCCCCTTTGTCTGCTCCAGCACGGTGAGGATTGTCAGACATTTCTTTCCCAGGCAGAACGTAAATTTGTCAAATGCTCATTCCACTGTTGGCCCTCTCTACGCTGTAGGTACGACACAGAAGTGGTCAGACCTTTCTTTCACACGTCAGCCTTTCGAGCTACTGAAAACAGCGACCACGGCAATCCTTACGGAGGATGACTGGCATCTGGGAATAGAGATAGGATGGTGTCCCACGAGGGGACAGGGGCCCAGACATACTGAGCACCGACGTCACCTGTGTCACCAGGCTGCTGGATAGGTAATCTGTGCAGGGTGGTGATGCTGTTGCTTGCAGGAAAAGCTGCCGAGCAGGTGGCAGGAGGGATTGTGGGGGTCGGGGGAGAGCTGGAAGGGAGGCAGTTTCAAAGAGGCCAGGCGGACTGGTTTATATGGAAGACACTAAATCTCTTGTTACAGTGGCAGGTGAAAGAAACATACCCACTTACTGGCCTCAGTGACTTTAGTGTAACTGTGAGCTCCAGTGCCCAGTTGTGTCTTCCTCTGCCCCCTCCCCTTTTTTTGACAATGACTCTGGATATTGGCCACTGGCCCTGGGGGCGTGGACCCTTGCTCCTCTTCCTCTGAGTTCCCTGTGTCCGTGTGTGCAGCCAGCGGCTCTGCCTCTTCTGCCAGGTGGATCTACCATGTCCGTGGAATTGATTTGGGGTTTACACTGTTTTGATGTGAAGTTTTATATTTTTAAGAAATTGATCAGTCTGCGATTTCAGTGATCTTAGAGATTTTTCACCCCATTCCGAGTTCAGAATAATCATTCATGTAATAGTTTTTACTTACCTTTTATGTTTTGCATTTTTTGCTTATAATTTTTAAATATCCTATTATTAATGTGTTTGATGTAGAAAATGTGGAAGAATATGAAGAAGTGGAAATCTCCTATAATCCTACTCCTCACAGAGCCTTATTTTGGATGTTTTGAGGGAGCTATACGGAGAGAGAAACCACCCAGCTCTCCCACTCGGACTGTGAGGTCCCTATACATGTTGAACCTCTCTATTCAGGAGCTGTTAGAGTTATTTTATTCCACAAACACCTGCTGAGGTCTTGCTGTGTATCAGGCAGGCCATGGGGTGCAAAGCTTCTTCTCAAAGAACAGTCTAAGAGCAGAGAACATATTGGTGGCTAAAATGTATGGAACAGATAGGACATGCAAAAGCGTGACAACATTTACAGGCAACTGTTTGAGGGAGCATTAACAAAGTCTTGATAGCATGGAAGCCACACCCTGGGAATCCTCAGGGAATGCGATGGGAAAATACGGTAGAACTAAGCAGCCAGGTATCCTTTTGAGCAAGGCCGGGTGGTCCCACCACAGGGACCTGTCTTCCCACTTTTATAACATTGGTAATACCTGGTGGAAGCTGTCTTTCATCAAAATTATCTAGTCTAGTGGCAATGTTGCTGTGGTTTTTTAACTTCCAGATTGTTGCGGCTGCTTTTTAGCTCCTGAGCTTGGTATCGAAGGAATGAATAATTACTCAAAACAGTGGTTAGAGTGGAGGAGATCAAAATCTAAAGGAGAAAATGGCCTCCTCAGCTAAGTTCCTCCCCATATTTCCAAGGACACATGCAAAGCGTCAGGGCTGTTTGCTACTTTAACGACGTCCATACAGGTCAGCTGTTTTCAGCGGACCTTTGCACACAGCGAACAAGCAGCTTCCGGCAGGTGTCTTCGCCTGACCCTCCATTCACCTGCTCATGTTCTTTCCATCCACCCATCCTTTCTTCTAGGGTCAGTCCCCACCTGTCCCTTTTTATTTAAAATTAGAGAGGGAGTGTGAGGAGAAAGATGTAAGTTTCAGCCAGTGACCTCCCAAGGCCTTTATGAAGAGACATCAATTGGAGGATCTGTCCTGGAAAATCAGAGACAAAGTGACAAGACCAAGCACGACCGGTTGATAATGTATTTTTGGGTGGTCATGGGAATGCACCATGTTGTATCATATAATTTGATGACACACACAGGGGGATTAGAGGCATGATAAACTACTGACTCTGTGATATTAAGCCAGTCTGTTCCATTTCTCTGCCAGGAACGTGAAGGCAACTGTACTCCTCATGGAGTCACTGGTAGAGGGATCTCCCAGTCCCACCATGTTAGGGGCTTAAACACAGGCGAGTCTAAGGCATGAGCCCAGTAAACTGTGGCTGTGCTGCCTGGGAGAGATAAAAGGAGAAAACGGCAGCAAAGCAGCCCTCGGGGCTCCTGGCTGCTATATTATGGGCAATAATAGCCAAATACGCCAGAAAAGCCTTCCCCGGGGTGGGAGCCCCCAGTTGTGTTATCATCGCTGAGGCCTGTGCCGCTAGTTGTTTCAACTGACCCCATGCGATCCTGGGCGCCGTCATGGTGTTACATGTCTGTTACAGTAGGACCCCTGTCAGCAGCGGCTTGGGGGAGAGACGTTTCATTTGTGGAATCCAGCTTGTGACGTAGGCAAACTTGTCTGGAAAGGAACCACTCAGACCTGTAGAAGTTTAAGCACAAACATACCCTCTTTCCCATGTTAACTCAACTATAATCAAAGGCCAATCTCTTGGAATTAATGACGGCTGGGCAAGGCCGGGTTGTAGAGGTCCCGGACAAGAGATTGTAAATGTTTTGATTTATCCTGTCTAATGGGCCACTGCTCTATCCAGATGGGTGAATTAGTAGTCCACTGTAAAGGTGTGGGCTGTATTGAATGCACCTGAGCAGTGGCCCCTAATGAAAAGGCTGGGTAGTTAGAAGAATACTCTGTTCTAGCAAATCTCGTCCCCATAAAGATTGACCCTCTCGTAAGCAATGTCGAAAAGCTGATGCCTTACCAGGGGAGGAATAGAGATCCCCTTGGAGAGGGGGAGGGGGAGGAGGAGGTAGCTGCCCCTCCTGTTGAGCCACAGAAGGTGATGGTGGAGAGAACGGCTCAGGACTCGGGAATTCTGTGTCAGCAGATGGCAGAGGAGGAGGAGCGGGTTCCAACGGATTAGAACCCATAGGAACACGTAAGGAAGTCAGCACTGTTTGCACCAGGCTCCATGTAGTTAACACGGCAAGGGGCACAGGAACCCCCTGCCTAAGATTCTTCTTAAAAACCTTCCCTACTTGCTCCCAGAGCTCTAAATCTAACATGCCCTCATCTGGGAACCAGGGGCCATGCTGTCTTCCTGCGCATACGAGTTGTTGTAAAGCTTTTGGTTCGACAGAACACCGGGCAGCCTTTAAGAGTTGTTGCAAAGTGCACAGATTCGCTGATCTTTTGGCAGGTGCTGCCCCATGTTGGGAATCCCCTCTGAAACCACACGCATCGGTCCTTTCCCCAAAGCCGCCGGGGGGCGGGGGGGACGTGGGACTGTCCCTTAGCAGGATGATCCCCCTTGCAGTCCCTGAGATGAAAACACTCACTGGTCGGGCGGATTCCTGAATCACATCGGGGTCACCACTTGTTGCGACTGGTTTTCGCTCCTGAGCTCCGTAGCGAAGGAATGAACAGTTACTCGAAACAGGTAGTGATCAGGGAGAACTAAACCTAAAGGAGAAAATGGCCTCCTCAGCTAAGTTCTTCCCCGTATTTATTTGCAAGGACACGTGCAAAGCATCAGGGCTGTTTGCTACTTTAACAACGTCCATACAGGTCAGCTGTTTCAGCGGACCTTTGCACACAGCGAACAAGCAGCTTTGGGCAGGTGTCCTCGCCTGACTCTCCATTCACCTGCTCACGTTTTTTCCATCCACCCATCCTTTCTTTCTTCTAGGCCCAGCCCCCACACCAGATGACTATTAAAATAATTTTGTGAGATTACCCTCCAAAAAAATCTCAAAGTGCATTTCATAGGAAATGTATTAAATCTATAAATTTGTGAGAAAGTCACACCTTTATGATATTCATTCTTACCATAAATATTTCTATAGTTTTTCATTTCTTATATCTCTTAGATTACATAGATTTTCTAATGTAGGTTCTTCCATTTCTTAGGATTATTAGTATTATTTTGTTTCTTGGGGGAATTTTGTTTGTTTCTTTTTTCTTTTTTTTTTTCCTATTATGAGATCCTAACTACTCTTTAGATTTTCTAAGTCTAACTGATCAGTTTTGATACACAAGTAAGCTATTGATTTCTATGCACTGACCACATATACCAATATTTTAAGGAATTCATTAAATTCTATAGTTTTGCAATTGAGTACAAATAATACTTCTGTTGTCTCTTTTCCAATATTACACTTATTACTATTTTGTGTTTTACTGCATTGTCTAAAACTTTCACAACAGTGCTAAAGTATGATGCATCTAGGCATCTTTTTTCTTCCTGATTTAAATAGAAATGCTTCTATTTGCCGTTTTACTACCAAATGTGATGTCAACTGAGATAGTATTTTTAACGATATTGCAGAATTATCCCTCTATTCTTCAGTCTGTTTTATCTTTATGAAACCTTTTCAAGGTCTATAGCTTCCCATCTATGTTGATAAATAAAATTGAGCTTTAGCAGGCAGTAGACCATGGAAACTGTTCATATTCTCCACCCTGCCCCCTGCCGTCATAAACATTTTAATGGCCAAAAACATTCTGAAGGCTACGATCAAATCAGTAACATAACAATGCTATTCTCACTTATGAAAGACTGAGGAGCAGTCATTCTGCTACTGTCTGCATGTATTTTGATAATTGGCCTCTGACAGGGTGGAATATAGGGCTCTAAAAGAAAAGAAAATGGTAGAAGGAGGAAATTTTGATGAAGAAGAGCAGAAGGCACGAGTGGGTCAATGAATTAAGCTATAGTTTTTATGGGGGTCTTGAAACACAGTGGCCACACCTGAAGACATCTGCAGACCTTCCTGGGTTGGTCCTCTCAAGCAGAGATGAGTCCCACATGCCCAAATCTGAAACTTCCAGGGCTTTCTATAGCTGGAGAAGAATGGAATCTTGCGCTCTGGTCTGTGAGGACTCAAGATGTCGAAGAGCATGGGGATGGGGAGGGATGCTGGGGTGCACCTGGAGGCAGGTGTGGAGGCAGGGACCCAGGCTAGGAGCACACACGCTGTGTCTGACCTTGAAGCTAGAAGAGCATTTCCTAACTTGTGTTCTGCAGAGCCCTGATCCCAGAAGGCTCTGCGAAGAAACAGGTTTCATGATCACACAGTTTGGGAAATGGTTCCCAGTCCATGTCCCTCTTACTAGGAATCCCAGTGACATTCATGTTTAACGGCTCCTCAGCCAGCAAACCATCAACTGTTTAAGAGGGTGTTAACAGAAGCTATTTGTTTACAGAGCTCTTTACTTAGAGCCCTCGCTGACATTCCTAGAAATTGGTGGTTCATGAAAACACACTTTGGGAAACACGTGACTCACAGTATATTAGTAGTTACAGCGAAGAAGCAACACAAGCTATTGTTTCCTGAGTGTTGAGTAGCAGACAGCGCTCTAAGCACTGGCCCCTGGTGCCGAGCCGGACAGACATGCCTCCGGCCTCAGCCAGAATCACATTACTCGAGGACCCTCTATTTAGCAGTTGTGTCTCTTCAGACAAGTTGCCTGATTTTTCTGTGCTCCAGTTTCCTCACTTAGAATGTGGAGGTGTAAGAGTGCCCGTCGCCCTGGCTTATTGCAAAGATCAAATATGGATACGGACGTGGAGGAGGTCAGGAGTTCAGTCTAACGGGTTGGAAGTGTGAAGGAGACCGGAAGGGTGGGTTGCCAATGACGACGGCCTGTCCAGACGGGCAGTTGATGGCGATGGAGAGATGGACTTGTGAGATCCTCCTTCAGTGGAGTCGCTGGGGCTGTGCTGGAGATGAGTGGGGGGGGGTGGTGAGGGAGAGGAGGGGTCAGAGTAACACCGAGGCTTCCACTCAGGGTGGTAGCGAGGATGATGGTGTGACGTGGATGAGAATCTAGGGGGGGGCATGCTGGTGGGGGTAGGGTGGGAGGGAGATGAGGAGAACCTTGGCTTTGTAGGCCGACCTGGAGTGTGTGTTTTTATAGTCTGTCTACTGCCCTTTGTCATCTCTTAGTACCTGATCCTTTGTTGATCCTCCTCAGTACCCACTGCTGGCCCCTCTTCCTCTACCTAGTCCCTGTTAGATTGTTCTAGGCTCTTCCTGTGCCCTCTCATTAGTTACACAGTCCCCCTAGGCAAGTGTAGTCCCAAGACTGGAAAACTGCATCTTTGCTGATGACTCCTATATCTATACCTCCAACCAGATCTCCTCCCGGACTTCCATGCTTAGTTTCCTATCATCAGTCGTGGAGCTTACATGTCAGGAGGCATGTAAAGGAAAATCTCTTGTATGTTAGATGGTGATAAGTTGACAAAAATGCAGCAGGAAAGGGGAGCAGGAATTGTTGATGGATTGGCAATTTTATCATCTTTTTTTTTAGAGAAAGTGTCTCACTATGTTGCCCAAGCTGGTCTTGAACTCCTGGGCTCAAGTGATCCTCCTGCCTCAGCCTCCCAAAGTGCTAGGATTATAGGTGTGAGCCACTGTGCCTGGCCTGGGATTGGAAATTTTAAATAGGATGTTCGGAGAAGCACTCACTGCCTCATGGCACAGCCCATCATTTGATGTTTCACAAGCTGAATTTTGATGTGGCTTAAACAGAACTCTCCAGTCCTCCTCTTTGACCTTATTGTTTTGGTTGGACTACATTTCACTTTCACTGTTGCATCACCTAGGATTTGACTGTTATTATTGTACTGTGCATGTGAGGCGTGTCTGTCATCCTTTTATTATACATAAATGCATCCAGTTGGTGCAAAAGATTGATTCAGCATGAACGATTTTTTCTATGTACAAATATAACACTGCAATGCGTTTATTTGAATATTTCGTGCAGACAGCACAAGTTACAGTGATACATAATAAATCATATTTGGTCATTAAATTGAAATAGTTAGGTTTATTTTAACTATACATTAGTTTTCTAGTTCAAAAATAAATATGGATACATTTATAGATTTAAAACAAAGACATGCTACCGATGCAGAGTTAAGTAGAGGTACAGAGGCTAATACTATGACTGGGACAGCAAGAAAAGAAAAAGCCTAGGAGAACGTATGTTTGAGTGTCATGATGCGTAGCAATTGTAGCTTTGGGAAAGAGCAAAATGAAAATGTGATTGGTTTGTCATATAAAAAATGTTTACAGATAACAAAGCAGACAATATCAAGAGACATTTTCAGCAAACACATAATGTGGTGGTTTAAAAAGTACGTTCCAATTTTTTTGATACTCTTCTGAAGAAACGGAGCTGACTTCCCTCTCCTTGGATGTCGTAAGTGAGGAGATGCTACTTCCAAGATTAAGTTCAAAAAGACAATGGCTTCCACCTTGGGCTCTCTCTGTCTCTCTCTCTGACACTCTCTCTTGGTTTTAGATGAGTCATTTAATATAAGAGAGAGAACCCAATTAATACTTTGGGTACATTTTGTTTCAAAGGACTTCCAAACTTACAAAGAAATGTCAATTTGCAACCTAAAAAATTGAACTTGTGATGCGAATATTTAAAAATCTTTTACATATCTCGAAAAAGAACTTCAGCTAGATATGAAATTAGATATGAAAACGTTAGCTTCTATCATGATGGATGGTGCTTCAGATACGTTAGGTCAAAACTACAAATTTTCTGGCATTCTAAAATGAGAGATTGATGTTTCTTTTATTGCTTCATTTCACTGTATGAAACATAATGAAAATATTTGCGCTTGGTTTTCTGAATCAGTCTCTGTAAAAAGAGTCATGGATACAGTTGTTAAAATCATTCGGTTTACACATACAAATGCTGTGAATCACCGGTTCATGAAACTGGTGAAATAGAAGACACGGATTTAATGATCTTGTGCTCTTAGCCAATGCTCGTTTTGGTTGAGTCATGAGTTTTACAAAAATTTACTTTCTGTTAACTGCAGTTCAAGATTTTCTTGAAACAAAAGGAAGCTTGTTAAATATTCAGTAATTAAAGTAAAAAATTGGCATTGTAACATATTTTCTCTCTGATGTTACACTACATATGAACGAGCTAAATTTGAAGTTCAAGAAGACCCTTGTATATGATTGATCTAAACAAGTATGAGGATTTATGTTGAAATGAAAACTTTTCAAATTACAAATCAGTTATGATGATTTTAACACATGAATCAACGTAAGATTTTGATTGTAATCAACGGTTACATAAATTAGTTGCAAAAACTACAAGAAAAATTTGAAGAAAACTTTGTTGATACTGTTAAATTTAGAGTTGCTTTTCAATTTATGTAATACTTCTTTGAATTTGATGTATTGATCCTGAATCAACACAAGAGTTGATGAATTTACTTAATTTGGAAGTAGTTTTGAAACTGATATGCTTTTGCTTTAAAGTTGAATCAATTCTTCTAAAAAAAATGAATCATTTTATCAATATAGGTACAATTATTAAAGGAAAATGCATTTTTGGTATTTAATTATTGGAAAACTTTTAAATAACTTTGGAACAAAACTTAGGTATGAGAATCTACTTTTTTTTTTTTCCCAGAGACAGGGTCTCGCTCTGTCGCCCAGGCTGGAGTGCAGTGGTGCGATCATAGCTCACTGCAACCTCAAACTTCCGGGCTCAAACAATTCTCCTGCCTCAGCCTCTCAAGTAGCTAGGGCTACAGGCACGTGCCACCACACCTGGCTAATTTTTCACTTTTTAAATTTTCTGTAGAGACAGAGTCTGGCTATGTTGCCCAGGCAGGTCTCAAACTCTTGGCCTCAAGAGATGCTCCCACCTTGGCCTTCCAAAGTGTTGGGATTACAGGTATAAGCCACTGTGCTTGGCCTGAATCTACTTTTTCAATTATAAATTTTATGAAATCTTAACACAGATCAAGTATTCATGATAAAAATTTAGCATCTGAATTGAAAGGTTGCTATAAATATAAAATATTTGATTTTATATTTGCTATTTTGATTTGAAAATTTTAAAATGTATATTATTACATGGTGAAATGATAATTTGGATATATTGGGTTAAATAAACTATATTGTTAAAATTAATTTCATCTGTTTATTTTTTAAATGTAGCTACTAGAAAAATTTAAATTGTGTGTGTGGCTCATATAATGTTTCTATTGGACAATGTCGTTCTAGACATTCAAATGGCCAGGACCTTTTCATCCTTAGGTTTTAGTTTAAATGTCACCGACTCCACGAAGGCTTTGCTACAGACAGCTACAGCAGCAACCTCCCCACGCCCTCGCTCCTGACCACGCGCCGTCTGGCTCGTTTTCCATCCCGCCACCTGCTTTCCACTTCTTTCACAGCACCTGCTTCATCCGAAATCTTATTCACTCACTATTCACAGGTTTACTGTCCGCATTCCCCACTATAATAGGACTGTCATATCCCAGTGCTTGATTAAGTACTTGATCGATATTCAGTGAATTATAATGAACTCCAGAGAAGCCACCTTCCAGAAAATTTGCAGTCATCCTTGATGATATAATGAATCACACGCCCCCCCCCAGTAGGTGTTTAGGGTAAAAACAAAAATATTAAATTATCTTTAAAATTACAATAAAGAAAAGAAATTGGCTTTTAACACAGAAGAGACTCCTGGGTGTTAAAAACCTGTCCTGGCGATTGTATTTTCCCCTGTCTCAGCTTCTTCAGTTGTTTTTGCTGAGGCAACTACCTTTTCTGAGATGAAATTTAGCAGATCTAACTCAGATTTTCCCACAAATCTTGTCTTCAAACTTGCCCTGCTGCGGTAGTATTGATGTGTCTGCACCTGCATTCTCCCATGCTGTACTTTGCCACATCTCAGCTGTGCTAAATCTGGGTACTTAGGGCCATTTTTTTCTGAGTCTGATCTTTTTTTACATTTGGTGTCACAGAAGTCAGCCAGCTTTTCTCTTTACATCACCCCTCACTCTGCCCAATGGCCCATGAGAAGAGGGAAAAAATAATTTGGTTCTTCTATGGCATCTGAACCAAATTAGACCCAGATTCTTAAAAGACTGTGGATTTAAGATTTTTGATATGGGAATATTAAGCCACACTTTCTTAAAATCACATTTAGCAAAACGGTGGTGGTGAAGAAATACTGGTTTTAGTAGCCACAAAATCCCAGCCTTGCTGAGGCAGGCTGAGAAAATCCACGCAACGGAGCCCAGGCTGGCCGGGGGGCGGTGGAGCAGACGCAGCCAGGACCGGCACGCTGGTGACAGGGAAACCAGCAGGAGAGAAGCTCAAGCAGGGGGAAGCTCAGCTTACTTGGGCGGGTGGGGGGCATGGTGGGCAGGGCTAGAGGTGAAGGGTGAACACAGACTGCAGGAACCCTCTTCTCCAGTGCTGTTGACCCCACGTCTAAACCCAGTACGGGAAGCTCTTGGGATTTACAGTGTCAACATGAAGCTTGAAGTATTTCCAGTTTGGAACTCTTTCCCCAAGTCTGTGGTGGTCTTGTTTCTCTGCCAGCCCTGGGGACAGGCAGCAGTGTGGGGAGGTAACCCAGCCACAGGCAGGGCAACCACACTCAGGACCTGCTTAGCCTTTAGTGCGCCTGGGGACCAGGTAGGAGCCGTCCTGCAAGTGGGGGTCCTGGCTGTTTGGCAGGGGGGAAAGGCGCAAGCAGGGGCGTGTCGGGGAGCTGACCGAACGCAGAGATACACAGCGAGTGGACAGGCAGTGGCACCAAGGGTGTGGCAGCAAGTGCAGAGCGGGGGCTTGGAGTGTCTAGTCCTTGAGTGATTGGGAGCGAGGTGGGAAGCTAGCCCTGGAGGCTCTTGGGCACAAGGGCAGAGCCCCTGACCACAGAGCTGGATGCCTCTAAAACCCCAAGCATCTTCAACCCTGGGGAATCAGGTCCTTCCTGAGTGTGGCTGCAGGTGCAGGGAGTCAGGCAGGGTCAGCAGACATCAGCTCCACCCCCTGCCTCCATACCCAGGCAGGCCTATGAACAAGTCGGCCACATCTGGCTTGGCAGATTGCAGAGATACACAACAGACGCTTGCGCCCAATGAAAATTCGCAACTGGCTGGCACTTCCCAACCCCTCCGCCTTCTGCTACAGCTGTCCCTGTGCACGGCCAGTCTCTTGCTGAAGACCGCAGCCTCCCAAAGGTGGGCATTCATCGGTATTCCCCAGGGGCCATGTTTGCTAAATAATGACATAATTAAAAAAAAAAATCAACTGTAGCTTTTGATTTTTTAGTTGACATCTTGACCTAAAATAGGAACTTTAAAACGCAATGGAAGACATCTCATTGCAATCCTGAACTGCAGTTGATTAATGCTATCTATTCATGTTATCCACTTGTGATGTCTTTTGAGTAGCTTGCTCTAGGTCCTAAATGCCATTTCGTTTCTAAAAATGAAAGTAAGTTGTAGGAAACATACAACTGGGATCTGGGGCCAGGTTTTCAACCATCTCCTTTCCCAACCTTCTAATTTTGGCTGAGCAACAGTTCTCAACAGGGGTGCTTTTGTGCCCCCAGTGGACATTGGCAGTGTCTGCAGACATTTTTGTCTGTCACGACTGGGGAGGGGTCTCCCGGCATTTGGGGGGTAGGGACCAGGGGTGCTGCTCCACATCCGCGGTGCACAGGGCAGCTTTCCCAGCAGCCAAGAACAATCCGGCTCAGGACGATGGTCGGGCTGAGGTCGAGAAACTCTGGGTTACAGGGATGAAAAAAGCCAGCAACAAATTCCCAGTAGCTACATCTGCAAGACAAGTTTTATTCCATGAAATAAATTTAAAAATCACATTCTAGCTTCTTCTACGTTTGTCTTGACATCATTGTCTCTACTATTTCCTACTTCTTCAGTTTACTTGTCATTCTAAGTACACCGATTCTGCGAATATGCCTCTTTTTTTTTTAAACGGGGAAGGAAAAATGAATTGATTTCATATGCTTAAACAATAAAAAGATGACCCCCAAATATACAGAACAATTAATATGAAATCAGTTAGAGATTTATTTTTCAGCGGGAAAAAAATGAAAACCACATTGGTAAAGTCTTTCAACATTTCATTTTTTATTTTTCTATTAATTAATAGTACATTCTTTAAAAGAAGTTAACAACTTCAATTCCAAATATAAGGATTAAATAATGCAAATGAAAAGCTGTCATTTTCAGTGAAGCTATTGCCTAATTACCCTGGAAAAAAGTTTTTCTTATGACTGAACTGATGCAAAAATCCCTTAGAAAAAGCTTCATTTGTTGCCTGTAAAGAGTCTTCTTAAGGTCACTTTTACTTCTAGACCTCCCCCTTGTTTCCAGTGAAAGAGTTCTGCTTGGTAATGGCTTGTGGTTCCACAGTGTTTGTGTATGAAAAGCGCAGACTAAGAGATACTACTGAAGTTGCTCCAATTGCAGATTCTGCCACCAAAGGAAGTCCCAACACTGTCGCATTTCCCCTTAATCTTCAGCAAGACACATGAAAAGAAAACTCAAGTCCCACCTTCACCTCCACCGTGATCACCATTTTCAGTGGCGTTCAGAGGCCACCATGCCGCCAGACGCAGGCCCCCTGGAGGCCCCATGTGCTTGTGGAGAACCCTGCGGGGTCTGAGTGTTGGCCCCCGGCGGGCCAGGGGTCTGCAGACAGAGGCGTCTGGTGGCGGCTGGGGCGCCCTCGGGTGAGCCGTGGCACAGAGCGCCGAGGAGCCGAGTGCCTGCCGCGGTCTTCTCTCCGAAGGCGGGGGAAGAAGCAGCGCTCCAGACAGGACAAGAAAAGCCCATGGACAATGCCCTCCAGTCACTAGCCAGTCGCCGGCCCGAGCTGGCACCTACTGCTGGGACAAGAGTGCACTCCTATTTGCTTTCATTTTTTCTAGACGCTTCACTAAGTGGCCGTTGCTCACCTCGAGCTCTTCCGTTTTGTCCAATGCAGAGCGGAGCTGGAAACAGAGGAAGGGCAGTGAGCTTTGAGGAGCGTGTTTTCTGTGACATAGCAGCGCTCTGTGTTGCCAAGATTCCAATCCCACCAGAAATACAATTATAACTCGGACCCACTGAAGTCCTAAAAATGCATGCATACATCCGTGTGTGTATATTTCTTAATTTAAAAAGTAGCACAAGGGACATGATTTTGGCATCACAAGTGACTAGGGAAGCTTCCTCCTCTGAAACACCTGACCCCAGACAGGGCACACTCTTGGGGACCCTCGTGTCCTCACAAAAGGTAAGCGAGGCAAACAAGCGAATAGATACAAACAGACAAGAGCTGAGCCTGGCCAGGTTGGAGGCGGTGGCCCCCCACAGCCCGGCAGCCAGCAGAAAGGCTTCTGCAGCCAGAAATCAAAGCAGCCATGTCTGAGGCCAAGAGGGTCACACCTGCAGCCAGGGCCCCGGAGCCTGGGACTCAGGGCAGGAGATGAGCAGCAGAAGCCGCATTAGCGGAGCAGCTTGGACACCAGGCAGCAGGGCAGAGTGGAGGTGCCCTGAGCCAGAAGAACTGTAGCCACACGGCTGTGGAGACAGCCATGATTAGAACAGAGTCTACGGCTCTGCTCCCGACCCAAAACCCTTAAGGAGGTTGGTGGGGTCCTGGGACAGAAGTCCTTCCAGCCCTCGCCAGCAGCGGCAGAAGCAAGTCCTCTGTGCAAGAAATTTGACCAAGTCAGGCCTGGAGTAGAGTATTCCTACCAATTAAAAACAAGCATAGTCTCACAAAACACTAAATACGCGAAAGGACAAACCATTTGAGTGAGAGTCAACAGAAGAAATAAACAACAGAACTAGACCCCCATAGACTGAATGTGCTTCAGTTGTCAGATACAGAAAATAGAATAGCTGTTAGGAAATATTTAAAGAAATAGGGTATAATTTAAAAAGAGAGCATACATACAACAGGAAACTATCAGGAATGAATATACAGTTTTTAAAAAAAGGGAAACTGGAAAATCTATGCAAAAACACTTTAGGCATCATGAAACAGAGAGAGGTATGGTGATGGGAAATATAAAAGAGAGATAGTTAAAAAATGTGGAGGTTGCAACAAGAAGGTCGAATATCTTCTGATCAGTCCAAGAGGGGAAAGTGGAGAGACTAGAAAAGAGGAATTATTTAAGGAGCTAACGGTTGACTATTTTCCAAAATTGATTTTAAAAAAGAATTCACAGATCCAAGAACCACCATACATCCCAAGCAGAACAAATAGCAATAAGCCCACATCTAACACATAAGAGTGAAACTGCACAAAATCAAAGACAAAGAAAGACTTAAAAGAAGCTGGAGAGGGAATAAAAAGATTTCCCACAAAGGTCCCGCAGTTAGAACTGCAGATTTCCCAACGACAGAAGCCAGAAGACGGTAGCTTCGCGCACTGGGGAAAACTCACGCCCATCGCAGAGCTGTATCTCCCTCGACACTATTGTCCAAGAACAAGCGTGAAATAAAAGCACTTATAACAAAAACTGAGGGGGTATGCCACCAAGAAGCCTACTCTAAAAGAACTTCTAATGTATATACGTTAAATGATCTAGAAGTACCGTGCAAGATACTAATGGGAAAGATACTTACGTGGCAGATATGCAGATAAGTCAAAACAAACATGGACCATACAAAACAACAACAACAATAATAGTACCATCTGATGAGTGGACATACGGGTACACAAACACATGTGTGTGAATGTGTGTATGTCAGGGAGGGAACTGAAGCTAGCGTCCAAAAGTCCCACTGTACCGGACGGGAGCGAAGATACTGTTCAACTTTGAGACTTTTCAAGTTCAATATGAAAAAATAATACCCCAAGGGTGATCACTAAAAGAATAGAAATTGAATATAAATTTTAAATTTGGAGAGAGAAAAAAGACACGCAAAAGGGAGGACAAAGGGACATCCGCAGTAGGACGGTAGAAGCAAGTCCAAAAATACCAATGACGACGGACTAAAGTCTCTAAGGAAAATACAGGTTGCAGATTCAGCTAAAAACAGCCACCACCTGGCTACATGCATCTCAGGAGAGACAGCCCAGTGCACGACCACGCAGAAAAGACTGGAACAAGGGGTGGAAACGCCCAGAGCGGACAAAGCTGCTGCTGTCCTCTGACAACTGACAAGGCGAACAGCGGGGACCAAGAGGGTGGCTGCGACTCATCGCGGGGATGTAAGAGTTTTAAACACCAGCCTCAAAATATATAAAGCAAAACTTGGCAGAGAAACAGGGAGAACGAGACAAACCCACCATCGTCTACTGGGGGAGTTCGGCAAGTCTCTCTCTGTCACCGACAATTTCAGCAGACGCAAGGAATCGGGTCTGGACACAGGCTTCACAAGCTTTGCCGGTGGAAGGATACGGAACTCTGCACCCACAGATCGGAGCCGGCACATCTTCCTAAGCACACTCAGGACATTCACAAAAATCGGTCACGTATCAGGTCGTCAAGCAAGTGCTAACACATTTCAAAGACCAGGTATAATAAAGACCATGTTCTCTGACATAGCAAAATTAAGCTAGAAAGTTAAATGAGACCAAAAAAAAAAAAACCCTTTGTTTTTTAAAAAGCCTATTTCTAAACAACTCATGGGTTAAAATGGTAACACAAAGCATAATGGAAATCTGGAAATACTTAGAACATGGTAACAGAAACAGCCTTCCTCAAAACGTGTGCGATGCAGCGAAAGGGGTCCTTTGAGGACAGGGCCAGTGAAGCAGAAGGAAAATCTGGAGAGTCTGAAGGGGAAAGGCGGTAGGTCGGCTGGGTCAAACGCATGCAAAGGCCGCACCAGGTAAGACGGATGTGAGGAACGGCCACCCAGCACCTTTGCGAAGGTGATTCCGCTAGAACGGGTGAGGGGTGTGGGCCTCGGGGAAGGGAGGGACCCAAGGCTCTGAGTTCAGGGGTCACCCCTTTGCTAGTAAGGGGATAAGGACTGAGGTGGCACGGGGTGGAGACATGGGGGTGAACAAAGATTTTTAAAGAGGAGAGAAAGTGCGTCTTTGGACACGTCCCCGCTGCCCCTGCCCGTGTGAGGACGGCCATCTCGGGGTTCCCCTGCAGTTTCTGTCCTCGGGTCTAAACACACATCTATCCTATTGCGGCACAGATCAGCTCTGCGCTTGCTCTCCGCCTGGTGTGGAAGGCTGTGTCCCAGTCTCACGTGACTCACTCCCTGGCCAGCTTCAGGCCTGTCCTTATACATCACCAGAAGGGACGCCTTCCTTGGCCTTGGCCACCTATTTAAAACAGCCCCTGGCCCAGGGCGTTTCCACTCCCCAGCCCGTCTCCTGCCTATAGAACTTTTACTTCGACCTCTCTCCTCCAGAGCGTTGGCTCTAAGAAGGCAGGGACTTTGTCCCCAGCGCCCAGCAGATACTGTAAATATTTGCTAAATGAACACCTTTGCCAAGTGTCTTTAGTAAGGTGAGATATGTGTAATTTAAAAAAAAAAAAAAGATTGCAAGTACAGTAATTTGTGAGTGTGACCAGCAGGCGGCCCGAGAGCCGCTCGGCTTCCCAAGGACGGTGGCACTAGTTGAAGGAGATGACTGGCCCTCAGCTCCCCGCTGGCTGGGCTGACTCATTAGTGAGAGGCCACCAGGGCGGTTTGGGACGACCTGACAGTGAATAGCCCTGTGGCAGATTTAACTGTATGGAATCCGCCCTCTTCTATCCCAACTAGGGGGACATTTATTACCCGTCCTTTCCCTAGAAGTGGCCTAAAAAAGGTACCTCTCTTTGCAGTTTCCGCTTTTCAGCCTTAAGTTCATCTTCTATTTTTTCTGCATTTTCAGCAGCCGATTTATAACGTGCTACTTGACTCTCTAACCTTATTACCTAAAAGGGAGGGAAAAACCACAGGTATAAATTGATAGGCCTGCTTTCTGTCTTCAATCACTTTATTTGATCTGTGATCAAAGGGTGTGGTTTAATAGATGGGAGAACACACCCTGCAAAGAAGTATGATGTGACATTTTGGAATATTGCACAGGTTATTTCCTCATATTTCTGAGTGGCCCCACACGACCCTGATGAGGACTCGTTTCCCTGACCCCCACCCACAGGGTGGCCCCATGGTGCTGGCATCCAGCTGCCCAGCCGCCCTGGCTCTGTCTGGCCCTTGCCATTACTCTGTTAGAAACGGGAGGTCGAGGCGGACACAATGCAGCGGTTCTGCCAGCTCAGCTCCAGTCTGCTGTCTCCCGGGGGCGGTGGGGGAGACGCAGGAAAGGGCAGGCGAGGAGCAAAGGAGGGGCTTGGGCAGGGCATTCCCCAGTCAGGGTTCTGAGATGACAGAGCTCTGCAGCACACGACAATTCTCTTGCGATCAAAAGCGTGCTTTGTAAAACTCATCATTTCTGTGTGCACTGTTCTCATTTCTGTTTTCGTAAAAATTCCAGGCCGGGCGCGGTAGCTCATGCCTGTAGGGCGCGGTAGCTCATGCCTGTAATCCTAGCATTCTGGGAGGCCGAGGTGGGAGGATCGCTCAAGGTCAGGAGTTCGAAACCAGCCTGAGCAAGAGCGAGACCCCGTCTCTACTAAAAATAGAAAGAAATTAATCAGCCGCCTAAAAATATATAGAAAAAATTAGCCGGGCATG
>CAUYRT010100250.1:0-27251 GCA_963574885.1 Lepilemur ruficaudatus | reverse complement strand
CAGAAGGATCGCTTAAGCCCAGGAGTTTGAGGTTGCTGTGAGCTAGGCTGACGCCACGGCACTCTAGCCCGGGCAACAGAGTGGGACTCTGTCTAAAAAAAAAAAAAAAAAATTGACTTTGGGTGATTTAAATATGGATTTTTTCCCCAGCATTTTCTGTTTCAAACTTGCTTTAAAAAGCACTGTAAAAAACTGTTTAAATCTAAATTTTTTAGAAGTACAGAGGATGAAAACACATTAGAGTACATTATAGTGAAGAAATAATAAAATTTACAATAAAATGCTATGTTCTAAGCAGAATACAAAAATGTATACAGTATAGTAATTGTTTAAAAGCAAACCTATGCACACCTCCAATCAATAAATTACAACACAGCTATTAAAAGAATGCGGTAGATCTACATGTGCCAATAAGTGGGGGAAAAACACCTATGCATTATCTTTGGAAAAAGGCTCAGGTGAAGTGAAAAGGAAAGACTTATTTTTCATTTTACATATTTTCTGTACCATCTGAATTTTTTCTATATGTAGGCAAATTCATACACCTACATGAGATAAAGAAAATATACCCAAATGTTTTGGTTGTGTTTGGGTAATGAAACCATTGATAGTTTCTACAGTTTGAATTCTTTTTAGAATGACTAGCATAGCATAAGTATCGTTTTTATCTTTTCTTCTACCATTTTTTTGGACCTTTTTTGCTTCTAAAATTTCTTTAAATGCTTAGATTATTTTCAAAATGAAAAAAGAATACACAGAAAGAATGCGTTACAACAAAATAGCTTTTTAGTGTCAAGAGATTCAGTTTCTTATCAGTAAAAAGGAATATAAATCACATACCTTATCTTCACAGGGCTATTGAAAAGATTAATTGAGATACACGTAGGAAGCCACCATAGTAATGTAATAAAATGTTAATATGTAAGTAATATGGTGTAATGTACATAGCCCAGCACAGTGTAATGTGATGCAATATAATGTAATGTAATTACCTGGCAAACATTGATGAAATCAGGTTTCTCCAAGTTCATGTAGATTTTAACTAGAACTCTTAGTACTTTATTCCGAAACTGTTTATTCTGCATTAAAGACATGCAGAGCTTGAGGCTATAAGCTAGCATTCCTGGAACATCATTCTGAAAGACATAATTTAAAGATACATCATTATCTGGTTACTGAAGCATTGTATTTATTTAGAAATTGAATTATTTTAATCTAGCTTCTTTAGTCAATCTAGGCAACCTTTAATAAAACTTTAATAAAAACTTTTAATTAAACTCCTTAATTGTCAGAGCTAAATTTCTAGGTCTTTCTGACACTAAGTCATAGAGTCTTACCATTACATCAGGTCATTAAATATGAAATGTTTGATTTCAAATCAAAAGTGTAGTTTATTATGTCTCAAACAAGAAGCAGTACAATTAATCAAAATATTTGCCTAAAGTATCAACACAATTTTGTCATCTTAACAGTAGCTTGCTTATGTCAGCAGCAAAGAAGCCTGGAGAGTGAGCGGTGATGAAATCATGAGAATTTTAGCTTATTGAGAATTGAATATTTTTCCTTATAAGAAAGTGTTCCAAAGGCTGGAAGAAGTGATAGTTGGTGCAAGGTCTGGTGAATATGGTGGATGATAGAGAGTTTCCAAGTCCAGCCTCTGTAGTTTGAGAAGTGTTGTTTTTTGCGACATGTGTTCTTGCAGGAGGATTGGCCTGTCTCTATTGACCAATCCCAGTTACTTAATCACAAGCATCCTCATCATTTTGTTGAGGTTGCAGTAGACATCCGCCATTGTAATGGACTAACTAGGTTTCATAAAAATGTAGTGGATAATACCACCAAACAGACACCATTAGCTTTTTTTGATGAATATTCAGTTTTGGACTTTGTTTCAGCACTTCCTCTTTATCCAACCATTGTGCCGAATGCATGCAACTGTCAAAAAGAATCCATTTTTCATCACACATAACGATACGATATAGAAATGGTTAGTCTTTATGTCGTGATAGCAAAGAAAGGGAAGCTTCAAGATAATTTCTCTTCCGATGCTCATTTAATTCATGCAGTACCCATCTATCCAGCTTCTTTACTTTACTCATTTGTTTCAAATGCTCCAATATTGTTGGAATGGTAATGTCAAATCCTTGCTGCTAATTCACATGTAGGTTAAGATGGATTTGCTTCCACTACAGATTTCAGCTCATCACTATCCACTTTAGTTTCAGGTCACCCACACGGCTCATTTTCAAGATTAAAATCACCAGAATGGAACCTCTCAAACCATCAATGTACTGTGTGTTTTTTAGCCACATCCTTCCCAAACACTTTGTTGATATTTCCAGCTATTTGTACTGCATTGATTCTACAATAGAACTCATATTCAAAAATAACACAAATTTTTGACTTATCCAGTTTCATTTTAGAGCAAAAATTGCTCTAAAAAAAATCTGAAAGATAATCAAAAGCCAAAACTTGCACTTGAAAGAATGAGGATGGGCCGGGCGCGGTGGCTCATGCCTGTAATCCTAGCACTCTGGGAGGCCAAAGCAGGAGGATCGCTCGAGTTCCTGAGTTTGAAACCAGCCTGAGCAAGAGTGAGAACCCATCTCTACTAAAAATAGAAAGAAATTAATTGGCCAACTAAAAATATATAGAAAAAATTAGCCGGGCATGGTGGTACAAGTAGTATGGTGGGACACGGTGGGACAAGTAGTCCCAGCTAGTGGGGAGGCTGAGGCAGAAGGATTGCTTGAACCCAGGAGTTTGAGGTTGCTGTGAGCTAGGCTGACGCCACTGCACTCTAGCCCCAGGCAACAGAGTGAGATTCTGTCTCAAAAAAAGAAAGAAAGAAAGAAAGAAAGAAAGAAAGAAAGAAAGAAAGAGGATGTACCTTCACAATTAAAAAAAAACAAACAAACTATGAAGTGTCAAAGTGAAATGTCAGAGATATCAACTGTCAAACTTAGTATTTAAAAAAGTCGGATATTCCATACTTACTAACCCAATACGATGCTGCAATCTGAGTGGCACTGGCTATAAAAAGATATGTACAATTGTCCATATACTAAGTGGCTATGCTTTTCAATCGTGGCTGTTGAAGTCTTTCTGCTCCCTACCTAGCTACTAGACTCCCTCATGACTTACTGCCTATACTCACTCACTGACACAATGTGACACAAGGAAACACAATGTGTAGAATTATCTCCAGGTCTGAGTGATTCTAGCATTGAGTGCTGTTACATCTGTCTGGTGCTCTCCCTGTGAAGAAACTTTGATGTATGTGTTTACCTTGTGGCTCTCAAAAGCACCCCTAATACGTGAGACATCACCCTATAAGAGTCCTTTAACATAAATAAGCATACTGAAAAGCTACAGGAGTTTTTCTCAAAAAGCAAGCTGTGACTTATCACTGTGACTTAAAATCAATGGGGTGTAACTAGCTAATTTTCTTTTAAACAATTAAATATAATTTTAAAATATCAGAGTTATATCACAAGTAGTAAGGGTAGGTATTGTTTCATAAAACTTAAGTTTGTATCTATATGCATATGTGCACTGAGATGCATTTCTTACTCTGCTTTATTTTTTAAAATACATTTATCACCCCTTTACCTTGTATATTTGTTTGACTACTTGATTCTCCTCTAGTTCTCCTAACGGACTGCTTGATTTTGGTAGGAACTTTGTTAGTTTTCATTTGCCACTACAGTAGTCCCCCCTTATCCAAGGGGGATATGTTCAAGACCTCCAGTGGATACCTGAAACCACGGATAGTATTGAATCCTGTACATACAATGCATAAATTTCTTTTTCCTTCTTGACAGTGTTATGGATAGAGGATTCATTCTTACTGTAGATCTTAGCAACCTCGACATATAATTTTTTTCATTCCTTATTAAGTTGAGAATTTTCACTTTTTCACTTAAAGGAAGCACCTTAAGGCTTCTCTTTAGCATATCTGAATTGTAGGCATCACTTCTCTTCTGCTTTGGGGCCATTATTAAGTTAAATAAGGGTTACCTGAACACAGGCACTGTAGTACTGTGGTAGTCCATCTGATAAGTAAGTCAGCTACTTAAGTGGCAGGTAATATATATAGCATGAATGTGATAGACAAAGAGATGATTCATGTCCTGGGCAGGACGGAAGGAGATGGAGAGAGATTTCATCATACTACTCAGAACAGTGCACAATTTAAAACTTATGAATTGTTTATTTCCGGAATTTTCCATCTACCATTTTCATACTGCAGTTGACTAAAGGTAACTGAAACCAAGGAAAGCAAAACCATGGAAAGAGGAGATAACAGGGGACTACTATATATCTCTAATGTCTAGAACAGTGGGACATAGTAAGCATTCAAAATATATTTGTTGAGTGAATGAAAAGAAATATTTTAATCTTATTCACATGAAGCCAAAAAAAGGCCACAACTGCACAAAAATGAAACAGCGAAACAAGGGCCATTCTATCACATTAGGTCATTCACTCATTTACTCATTAAAAAAAAATCTTACTACTATTGCTAAACACTGACTCAGGCTTTAGGGATGGATATACAGTGGTGAAAAAAGCAGACAACATCTGTGCTGATGGAGCTTATAATCTCATAGGAAAGACAGATGTTAATTATCTACTAATATAATTAATAACAAGTGATAAACACTACAAAAAAACATATAGACTCCATGACATTAACAAAAGAAACTGGGGTTGAGGAGGGTATGGGTGTTGGGGATTGACAGAGGCTTTATAAATTAGTGATAGTTGAGCTGAGGTCTGAATCATGAACAGGAATGAAGTAGGTAAAGAAAGGATTGGAAAATATATTTTTGGCAGAGAAACTGGGCAGAGTGTATCTAGGAGATAAGACGCAGCCAAAATGGCTGGAGCGCAGAGTGCTAGCTCATAGAGACGGGTGGGGAGGCAAAGTGCGCCTGCAGATTAATGTCCATTTAACTCAGCCTTGCTCCTTTCTGACTACTTTGTTGCTAAGTCCCCTGTCTTAATTATTGCAAAACAACCCCAAACCATGAATCTAGTTCGTAGTTTTAACTATAATAAATGCATTAAAATAGTAGTTTATCAATATGTTCTTCTTAAATAGAGCAGGGTATTTAAGACAAATTCCCCATGCAAGATTTCAAAGGAATAAATAAATGTAGTAAGATAAAAAGCAGATAGTCTATGAACACAAAACAGCCAAGGTTCACATATAAATATGAAAATAAAACAACTAGCAAAAGAGTACCTTACTATTTCTAAACTAGATTTTCTTTTCACTACCCATGAAATTTTCAGTTTGAATAATCTGCTTTGCTGATTCTTCATCAACAACATCTCTAAAATAACAGCTACCTACCGATTCCAGTATGGTCTTTTCGAACACATCCAGTCTTCGTGTCTCCAGAGCGATGCCGACAGCCTGCTTATACTTGTGATCATCCAGACATCGCTGGAACATTTTATTCACAATGCCTTCCAATCTCTGGTCAATTGGTTTTTTTTCTCCTTCAGGCAAATCTGCATTTTCCACACACTGTTTGGTATAGTGATCAATGCATTTTGCTATGGAGAAAATAAAATAACTAATTACCTTATACACTGGGCTGAACTACCAGAAAGTACAATGCCTGCATTTATAATCATGTATAACTTATGGGATGACTATAAAGCAATAAGCAAACTTTAAAATGCTAGAATTTATACATTCAAATTAATATTGTTCTCTGCATTATGGTTACACTATGCACTAATTCCAATAAGGCTGACATTATTCAAAACATTTTTCAGCTGGGTGCAGTGGTATGTGCCTATAGTCCTGGATACATGGGAAGCTGAGGCAGAACTGCTTGAGCCCAGGAGTTCAAGGTCAGCCTGGCAACAGGGTAAGACCCTGCCTCTTAAAAAAATAAATAAAACAAAATTTTGTCTTGTTACTTAATTTTGACCAAAATTATATTACTCTACCTGAGTTATATAATTTACTCTAGCTGCTTATTTAAAAGAGTTGGCTACAAAACAGCTGCTGTTTCACTTTCTAAAAACAAACACCTGCCACTCACTAATGAGGATATTATAGCAGTTATTACATACCAGTATCTTAGACTTCTTCACATTAATGAAACTATTAGCACCTTCAGAGTAAAGAGTGTGTCTAAATCATCTTTGTAAAACAACAGTGAAATGACATGAAATGTGTCAGAGGTTTGAAAGGCAATTTCAAAGATTTCCAAAAACTTTTTCAGGAATTGTAGAAGAGCTGACACAACAGTCACGTGTTGCTTAACAAAAGAGATACATTCTGGGAAATGCACTGTTAGGTGATTTCATCATTGTGTGAACATCATAGAGTGTATTTATACAAACCCTAAATGATATACACTACTACACACCTAGACTATTTACTATGGGCCATTGCTCTTAGGCTACAGACCTGTATAGCATGTTATCGTACTGAATACTGTAGGCAATTGTAACACAATAGTAAGTATTTGTGTATCCAAACATAGAAAAGGTACAGTAAAAATATGGTATTATAATCTTATGGGACCACCAATGTCATTTGTCACTGATCGAAACATCACTACGCAGCTCCATGACTATATTCATTGCCTCAGTGCGACGTGGGTAGAACCTATTTTTCCCAAGAAGGTGTCTGAAAATTCATGCAGTAGTGTATGTGCACAATTTGGCTTCCACATTTCACAATAATCTGGGTTGATGGGGAAGGGGAGTGACATACTGAAGGGTATCAATAGCACACCTGATGAGAAACATTAATTTGCTTACAACTTCTATTTCTCTGTAATTACACCTTAAACTTTCTGGGTACAACCAAAAGAGAGCATTTCCCTAAGCCTTCCACATTCATAAAGAAGATAAATAGCCACCCAAGAGGAATGACATATATACTAGTTATTCTCTCTATAACTCACTGGCTTGTCTTTCTCCCTTTTAAAGAGAAGGGGATTAGGATAAGTTTAATTAGTTGCAAACTATAGCCCCAAGAAACAAAAATAATTTGAACTAGCATAAAGGACTACTGGCCTACTAGATGACTCAGGTTAACTGTGTCTATATTTTGAAGGAAGCAGAGGATTGCTATAAACTAGAATACACCACATTCAGAGTCCATTTAGGAAGAACCATGAAGGTCCATTTACAGTTAGTAAGAACAAAGTGGCAGCCACAAAATAGACCTTAAACCATTGCAGTTGTAGAGAATTTCCACCAGGCTCTAATAAGAGCTTTTTGAACCAAGTACAGTTAAGTGAGAAAACATTACTCCTACCCCATCAAAGAGGAACCTCAGAATTAGAATATTTGCAGAATTTTCCTTAGATTACATAACTGTGGTGGAAAAAAACGTACCTTCTAGGTTTCAAATGAGATTCATGCTCTCATTCATCAGGTTTATGTTTGTGTCATAACTATATTCCAGGTTTATGTTTTAAATAAAACCCAGACTCTAGCCAGATTCCTAGCTGAAGTTTCATCATAACTGGAAGATGTATTATTGTCTTAAATTTTCTAGAGGTACTGTTTACTATATTAAGATGCTAGGAAGCCTTTTCCAAATTCTGTTTTGTATACCCCCTCACAAATTTCACTGATGTTTTTAAAAATGTACCCTACAAAACTAGAAGAATCCCACTTCTACACAAGAAAAGCAAACAGAACTGGTCTACTGATCAACACTCAACTTCCATAAGCTAAAATGACACAGTGTTTAGAGACAGGGAGGGCATCTATCACCTCATAGAACTTTATGCCAACAGTCCTGTTTAAAAGCACAATTTGTAAAAAAAAAAAAAAGTGGCATTGTAAGTACTTGCAGATCACTGTTGGAAAAAAAATTATCAGTGTTCGAAAAAATCATCAAATAACAGAAAAGAGATAAATAAGTGTATTTAATCTTCCATTTCTAGCTTACTGTAAAGAAAGTGCACTCTGGTTTCAAATGATATGTTCTACCCTTTAAAACCATCACTTCTTTCTATAGGATTCACAGATAAAAAGCCCAATTCAATGAGCAATAAAGTTACTTGCAACATTTTACTGAGGCCTGTTCCAAAACTATCCGTCTTGTTACATTAACAATAGCTGGATACTTCCTGGACAGCTCTAATATAACATCACAGCACAAACTTTAAAAACGTAAAGACTCCTAGAGACATCTGAAGGTGCCACTTGCAACCCCCTTATGTAGCATTTCCTAGTTTCTGAAAGAGAATACCAACTTTTCCTTGTAGACATTCAGGTGAATAACGCAGATCACCTCTTAATTAGCAATACAAAGTATGCATACTGCACAACACACTCTTAACAGAATACGCCCTTGAGCTCTCTGTAACTGTAATCCAAAGCTTGACAGTCATAAAGACATGTGTGAAGGGTATGCAGCCCCTTCTTTCATCTACTAGATCACGAATTTTCAAGGATTTTTTAAACTTACCAAATCTCTGTTTGAACAAAATCTTATACAGTTGTTTGAACTTAAAACTCTGGTTGAAATATGATAGACAATCCAAAGTGTTGCCCACATGTTACACGCTCACTTAAGAAATAAAGAAACAGGCCAGGCGAGGTGGCTCATGCCTGTAATTCTAACACTTTGGGAGGCTGAGGAGGGAGGATTGCTTGAGGCCAGCCTGAGCAATGTAGCGGGACCCTGTCTCTACAAAAACAAAGAAAAATTAACTGAGTGCAGTGGTGCACACCTGTAGTCTCAGTTACTTGGGAGGCTGAGGCAGGAGGATCACTTGAGCCCAGGAGTTTGAGGTTGCAGTGAGCTATGATCATATCGCTGCATTCTAGCTTAGGCAACAGAGAGAGACCCTATCTTGAAAATAATAATACTAACAAACAAACCAATGAGAAAACAATGGTAACTAGTAGAAATAGTATGGGTTTTGGCGCAAGTAAACCTGGTTTTAAATTCTGACCCTCCTATTTAATAGCCATGTGTCTTTATTATCTCAAAACCCAAGTTTTCTCATTTATAAAACAGGGCTAGCTCTTTCTTTACAGGGCAGTTGTGAAATAAACCATGGTATCTATCATGACTAGCACGGTGCCTAACACAATGCAGATACTGAATAATGGTTTCTTGTATGAGGAACAACTGTATAAATTAGTATTCTTTAATTTTTGTTACTCATAATATCCTTTTCGTCTAACAGTATGCTCATTGGACTAGAGATAACCATGACTGCTAAGAAAACTAGCACTCAGTTGGAAGGCAGGTCTAAAAACTCAGATTGCATAAAATTATTAGAGAAAGATTATGAACTTCCAGTTAAAATGAAATTTGGCAACATCCAATTCAGGGGGAAAAATGCTTTATACACTAGAGCAAGAAAGAAGCCATTAAGATAAAGCCTTACCAGAGAGAAAATAATTACCTATAATAGTCTCCACATATTCAGAGTTATCATTGACATTGAAGAGGTCACCTGCTCCAAGAGCATAATTCAGAGATTCCTCAAAAGCCCCCAGGTGATAAAATACTTTAGATGCCACTAAGGCTGCAAACTGCCGACTCCGGAAACCTTCATCTTCGTACAAAACTTCTCTGAAAGAAATTAGGAAGTATAGGCCTAGTTTAAACTGTAGTTTTCCTTTAAACTGCCAAATCTAAATATTCGAGCCACAATTTAGTAGCAGCAAATTTCTAAATGAATTAATAAGCCACAAGATTCACATCCACAGATAACTGAAGTTGATCTACCTTATTCCAATTTATAGAAATAAAGTAATTTCTTACATTTTGTCTACAGACTCGGAAATTTCTGCCCAGAAGTCATTGACAACTGCATTCAATTTGTGTAGTGCAAATTCCTGTAGAAGATAAAACCAAAATTCTATTTTGAGATGGACTTACCATTCTATTTCCTTTAAAAAAAAAAAGTTCCCAACAAATCAATGGCCAATCATCAATAAGATTTACTAGTACTTTTAATCTATGACAAATATAAAAATTTACTGACATTTTTTCTTGGGTTTACACATTTCCTTTATGGTTTCAATGATAAAACATCAGACTAACCATATAATGTCACTGCTTTTCATAATGAACATTTTTCTTCTTTAAATATATAAGATGACTCCAGGTTGCTAGTTTAGATGTAAATGAATTCAGGTCTTTAGAGCCACCTGAAGTACATTCCAAATTTTCATCAAATGCAAATAACTTTAAATAGGTGAAACAGAAGAAACAACTTTTTGTGCTTTCTGTTGATAAAGAAACTAGAGGGGTTATTCAGTGCCATCCTGAGGTTTACTTGCCTTAGTTTTATTATACTCAAGGGAAACCAACTGCTGTTGTCAAAATACCGTCTTCTCTGGTTAGATTTCAATGACTGGGTATAGGCTGCGTAGGATGGCTACTTTAAATGATGGAAGATATATAAATCACTAAATTCAAAAAGCTACACAGTATTCATACTAAGTCTAGTTACTTTTTATTTAACTCATACCTTAAGCTGTGGTTCTTCTTCATCCAGAAGAGAAATAATTCCAGCTACAAGACAAAAGGTATATCATGATTATGAAGCATATGCTCACTAAGATGGAAATTAACACTTGGTCAAAAATACACGATGGAGCCAGGCATGGTGGCTCATGGCTGTAATCCTATCACTTTGGAAAGCTGAGGCGGGAGGACTGCTTAAACTTAAGAGTTCAAGACCAGCCTTAGCAAGAGTGAGACCCTGTCTCTACAAAAAACAGAAAGATTAGCCGGGTGTGATGAAGTGTGCCTGTAGTCCTGCTATCAGGGAGGCTGAGGTGGGAGAATCACTTGAGCCCAGGAGTTTAAGGTTGCAGAGAGTTTTGATAAGGTTATTGCACTCTACTTTGGGTGACAGAGCGGGGGAAAAAAAAAGAGATGGAAAAAAATAAGTATTTTTTGAGGAGTGACTTCACTAGGGGAGTGATTATTTTTCTTTAAAACTGTAAAGGTTATCAAACCTTCATGATACCATATATACCATATCATTGTTTTCATAGTGTGGTTTCTGGGTCAACAACATCAGCATTACCTGGAAACTTGTTAGAAATGCAAATTCTTGTTTCCCCACCAGACCTACGGAATAAGAAATCATGGGAAGGGAGCCCAGTAACAGGGCCACAAGCCCTTCCTGTGATTCTTTGGCCCACTACAGTTTGAGAACCACTAGCCTAATTTATTGACCAAAATGGCAAACTTTCCCATATAATTTTAGAATAAATCTATTCATACAAAATAAATCAAATTTCCATAAAATTATTTATGGAAAAAAGGGGCATGTAGTTATCAACTCAAAAGGGTAAAATATTTCAGTTATTTGAAGGTGTCTATATTAAGGCACCTTCTTCCTATCACAAGTAACCTAGAATGTTTTACTAAATGATGAGCAATCTTACTCATTTTGAATTCCAATTACCAAAGCACAGTGTTCCCCATCTGTCTTCTCTTAGCATCAAGGTGTTACCACTAACAAAGGAGGGTAAAAGAAATAACTATCCTCTCCAAAAGAACATATCTTAAAATATAGGGATTATTAGAAAAAAAGATATGGGAAGTTACTGTCCTTAGACCACAAAGGAAACCAAACTGTCTGTCACATATGTTTTCCATGTGGGTCTTAAAATCATTCTGGAACACTGAGTTGAAACTGTGATTTGATTAAAAAGTGTCAAGGCAGCTTTAATTAGGAGATGTAGCCATTTTTAATCAATAATTGTAGGTTTGTCAAATAGCTTAAGGAGTCTTTAGGGAGCCATACAGGAAAGGATACAAAATTTACCAAGCAAGACTAGCATACTACTATTCCAAAAGCATAAAAGCAAATAACAAGAACTTCTTGGTACTCCAGGTTGGTATGACAAGACCAGAACAGAAAGGCTAATCGAAAGCGTGAACAACAGATAAATTTAAAAATTGAATCAGTAAAAAGAAAATGTGCAAATTAATGGTGTGGATTAGATGACAGACCAGAGTGTTGTAAATGTAAAACAGATCATAAATAACAGAACATTTAATACTAAAAATGCTGATAACCTCTCATTAATCAATGTATCTGAATGGCTTTTACCAAAAGAAGAGACAGGTTTTTATACTCTCTGGTTTGGTTTCAATAGTGACTAATTTGGTACATAGTTGTCCTGGCTTACAAAGTCAGCCTTTGGCCATAGACTAGAACTGAATCAAATACCCTATACTCCATTACACTAATATTTCCCATCTTAAAACAGAACTCTCCTCTGGATGGGAGAGGGAATAGGAAAGGCCTTAGGATGCTAAAAACCTCTTATGCCTTAATAGGAATACAGCAGATAGTGTCCAAAATTATCAAATCAATTTATAGCAATATTTGGATATTATTTACAGATATGGAGTTATGTTCCAGAAGACACAGCTTAAAAGTTGGAAATGGTTGCCTCTGGGGACCAGAAGGGAAAAGTGAGGTGGGAGACTATTGTTTGAAAGCTTTTTAGCACTACTTTCCTTTATGTGCCACATTATGATAAAAAAAAAAAAAAAAAAAAACTGCCAACTCACTCAATTTCACATCTCCCTCCAGTAAGCATCTATCTCTCTCTATCCCTTTCATAGTCAATCCTCCTGAAAAAAAAACTCAGAGTACCTGTTGACCTCTTATTCACCACTATGTTCTTAGTGCCTAGCAAGTGCCTGGTAAATAAATAAATGAACAAACTAATCCATATCAGAACAATCACACTGGCCTGTTCAGCACCTGGGACACAAACATAAAAGTTATTTTAAGGTGTCTATATTAAGGCACCTCCTTCCTTCTAAGCCAACATGAGCCACAAGACAGGAAAAAAAAAAGTGACAGAAGGTTTGGAGCAGAAGCTGACAAGTGATCCAATAAACTTAAATGACAGTAATAAATATATTCTATACTATCATCACAGAATCACAGGGTAGAACTCAGAAATCATTAGTCCTGCCACCCTAAAGACGCTTAAATTCTATTCTATTCCCAAAAAGTGCTTTTTCAGCCTCGACTTTAAAAACTCTAGGGACTGATATATTGATTTGATTGGCTGGCTGATTTCTTCATTCAAGTCATACTTTTGAACTTCTGCCATGCCCTTAGCAGTATTCTAAGAACTATGAAAACAAGTTCCCTGCCAAAATTCTGCCAGAAAGAGAAAGACAGTAATCGGGCAAGTCAACAAACAAGGTAATTACAGAATTGTGATGGAGAGAGGTGGCAGCTAGGGAAGAGAGAGTCAGCATGTTTTAAGACAGTAGTTAGGGAAGACTAACATTTGAATTGAGACTAAAGAATGAGAAACTAAGGGAAAACTTCAAGAAGAGAAGTTTAGAAAGAGAACAGAATGTGCCAGGGCCCTATTAATAGGAGATACATTGCCATATTTAAGGAACAAAAAGGTCAGTGTAAGTAGGGTATAGTGAGGAAGAGGCAAAGCAGGAATCATACATGATTTGGTTAAGAGTCTGGATTTTGTTCTAAACACAATGGAAGCACTGGAGGATTTTAAACAAAGATGCATTATGTGATTAAAGTTTTAAAAAGAATACTCTGATTACAACAAGAAGAATGGACTATATGGAGGTAATGGTGGAAAAACAAGTCTTAAGGTTGATATAGAAACCCAGGCAAGAGATGAAGATGGTTTGGGCCAAGTTAGAAGAAACAGTCTTAATTGATAGATTGGAAACAGCATGACACCTACATTTGTAAGTAACTGAAACAAGTAACAAGAAACTTGGTGTTTATTTTATCCTTACAGAGCTATGACTGAAAAAAACTCTTACATTGAACTAAAATTCATCTCCAAATCATGTGTAACCCTTGGGGACAAAAGTCTAATTCCAGGAACAGGTGACGGCTCTTCAAGTGTTTGAAAATAACTACTGTGTCTCCCAGCATCTCCACCAATTTCCTTAGCCAGTCCTCCTACAAATACGGTTTTGATCCCTTTACCATACAGGTCTTCTGATCACCGGTTTACAACAAAATGCTTGTGGGACAAGCGCAGAGTAGGAGATGACCAGAAAACGCTACGTCAGCAGGCAAGAAAAAAGCACCAAGACTGTGGACAGCTATATGCAAATCAGCCTGTGGTGGGGAACTTAAAAAATTTCCTTGAAACCTGATCTCTATAGTTCATCCCATTTCAAATGTCACTACATGAATCTACCTACACAATGGTTTAAGTGTACGAGACCCGCTCTGCACACCCATCAGTTCTTTCCTGAATGTAGAATGTTTACAGAGCACCTAGGCTCTCAGTACAATGATGTCTTCAGGGTCTTCACAGAACACGAAAGTTCTCTGGGTGCTTTAACTGAACATCCTTGGAGTGGACCCAGTAACAACCCATCCCAAACCTTATTCCGGATGTCACTCTAAACAGAAGGGAGCTTGGCCAGGTCCAGAGGCACTCGTGCAGCAGACAAGCTGCTTGGCTAGGGAGCTGCCTTCCTGTCCGATGGCACACGGGGCCCATCCCACACCAACCACCTGCGGGAAAGCACTGGGACCGGACGGCCTCACACGACCACGAATGCGAGGGACAGAAGAAAGGAAACCTCCCCGGAGTCCAGGGAAGGCCCAGGAAGCCCCTCGGAGCCGGCACGGGGGTGTGGCTGGGGAGGGAGGCCGAGGCGGTCGACCCGGCCGGATTCCTTCAAGCCAGAGTGGCCAGCGGGGCCCACAGAGCCCTGGCCAGACTCCCAGCCCCCGGCCCGGGGGTGGCTCTTGGGCAGCGAGGAGCCGCGCAGGCCGGCGCTTCGCCAAGAGGTGCCCAGTCACCGGCCCTGACTCAGCTAAAAGCCGGCGCGGCGCGGCGCGGCTCCCTCCCAGCGCCAGCTGCGGGCCGCACTCACCGGCCGAGGTGATCATGGCTGCGCCCCGCACTCGTCAGTCTGCTCGCTCGCCGTTCCGGCCGCGCCGTGTATCTGTCAGCTCCGGGACCGCTCACTCCGCCGCGCCTCCTCGCTCCCCGGGTGCGCTGCTCAGTCAGTCGCCTCCTGAGGCCGCCGGCTCGCTTCTCACCCAGGACCCCGCCCGCCCCGGGGCTGCCCGCGGCCCTGCCTGCCACCCGGCATGAATTCGCCCCTGGCCTGCATCTCCCGCGCCGCGGACTCCTCCCCAGCCTGCTCGGAAGATTAAACGGAGAGCGCCATCGTTTTCTCTAACCCTCCTTGAAGTCAGAGCTCCCGCGCAGTGGGGAAGCTGGTCTGCACCTGGCATCAGGCATCAGAATGGACACTCCTGCAAAGAGAGGACCCCACCATCACCCGCCATTGCTGAGAGAATGGGTGCAGAGGGCAGGTGAGAGCAGTGCGGGCAGTGCCACCTTCTGGGCGGGCGGTCTCACTGCAGCAACTCCCGCGTTCCCTCTGTCCTCATCCCCGCTCCAGCCAAGACTTCCGGAGTTGGAGGTGTGGCAAAGAGCGCTTTTCTTAGTAAAGTGGCTTTCATTTTTTTTTAAAGCATGGCCTGTCTTCAAAAGAAATACTCGCAGAAGAGCTTCATTATCGTAATGAATCCATACGTAATCACTGGTTTATTATAAAGTTGAACAATGAAAGTTTTTATTTATTTTGGAATAATATACAGTATTATTAACGTATTAAAATCTACAGTAGTTAATGTTATGCTAAGTTACTAAATACTGTATTAAAATGTACAATAGTTAATACTGTACATTTACATGTTTTAAAAATCAGAATTATATAAAAATATATAGTGAAAGTCTTCCAAAGAGAAAAAAAAAAAAACCTGTCTTCCATGCTTTCCTTCCATCTGTCGAGTTCCTCTTTCCCCTCATAGCAATGGGTTCTTGGTTTCTAATACATCTTCAGAAATTTGAAATGGCACTTGTGATTGCCATTTGCAGCCTTATACCAGCTTCAATAGCCAACTTACTTCGGTAGTCAGTACTGAGAAAGTCCTGACAAAGATTAGTGGCAAACAGTAGCATTTTTAAGCCACTAACCTTGCACTATTAAGCTACTCTTTGATTGGACAAGTGATGACTAAAGTATATTTCTGTGGCCTTCTTAAAACAATCTACTCTAGGGGCACAAGACAATGTTTTGTGTTTGCCAACGAATTACATGTGATTTGATAACACATGTTAGTGTATGTGTGAATTTTTAAAAAATTAGTATTCTTAAACTATGATTGTTAAAAAATAGTTTAAATATTATTATCAAACGCTTCTGAAGAGCCTATAGCTCGGATTAAAAGGCACTGCCTGAGAAGGCCTGCATGAAAAATAAACAGATTGAGAGTCTGGGATATCATTCTACAGAGGCATTTCAATCCCTCACATAAAAACGTATATGTGCCCCAACCCCCTAGAGGAGTCACAAACAAACGCCAATGGGTGATGGAAATGAGTGAAGCAGGCCTAGTGCAAGAAAATAACTAGCTCCGCAGGATGGTGTCTTAGCAGCAGGGAGGCAGTATGGGGTGGTGTAGACTGTGACAAAATAGTGAGTGTCCCATCTAAAGAGAAGCTGCTACTCAGCTCCTGCAGTGTTGCCATGGAAGAATGCAGGGTGAATGTTGTGAGAGCTTATCCTTTTCTCCAAGAAAAGCCAGAAATCAGAATTTCATGCGACAACTTCAAAATTTTAAATGTTGGCAACAAATTAAAAATGTTTTTACAACAAGAGACAGCCGATGTGCTACCCCTGCTCTTTGAGGAGAAGGCATTTTGTATGGGAGGACAATCATGTCCCCAGCGTGGACTTTGTGCTTGTCATTGACACAACCCCATTTGAACTTAACATGAACCTGTGAGATGGGCAGGAAGGGAAGTGCCTTGGCCACAGCTCCCCCTCCTGGATGACAGCCCCATGCCCGTGCTTCTCCCTCCAGTGCATTCTGCACTCTTTAGCCAGAGTGAGATTTTTTTTTTTTCTTCTTCTTCTTTTAGAGATGGGGTCTTGCCATGTTGCCCAGGCTGGCCTCAAACCCCTGGACTCAAGCAGTCCTCCCGGCTCAGCCACTGAAGCTGGGACTAAGGGTGCATGCCAGCCATCACACTTGGCCAGAGCAATCTTTCCAAAACTCAACTCTGATCACTTCTGCTCCTTAAAACCCTCAGTCCCCATCTTGGGCTCTATTCTTACGCTTCTTTTGTGTTTCTGCCCATAGCCTTCTCACTCCTTGTGCTCCTTGTGAGGATGCAATGCCTTTGTCTGCTAGCGACAAGGTGGTAGCTCCTAAAAAGTCCCCCTACAGCACTGCCCACTCTCCTGAGCTCCCAGACATCTCTGCTTGGCTGCCTCACAAGCTCCTTAAACTCCTCCAGGACCCTCTCCTCCAGAACTTCCACTGTCCTTGCATCCCACTCCTCTGCCCTGGTGTGCTCCACTCTGGCCAAGCAGAACCCCCGCAGCTCCCAGAGTGGCCAGGCAGCTGTGGACCGTGTCTCTGACCCTGCTACCCGCTCTTCCCTCTGTTTCCAAGGCCCTCTCCCTCCCAGTCCTGTCCAACACCACTTGTCTTGAGTCCCAGCCAAGCAGCACCTCCTCCAGGAAGCCTTCCTTGGCCCACCTCACCATGTGCTCCCTGACGGCCTTTACCCCACACAGCTGTAACCACGTCTCCTTGCCGGAGTCCCAACAGGACAAGGAACTACTCAAAGGCAAGGCCACATCTTGAGTAGTTCCCCTCGCTATCTCCTATAGTAACTAGCACATGGTGGGGCACACAGTAGGTGCTTGACACACGTTTGTTGGAGGAATGGAGAAATGCCGGGTCAGGCAGTTACTGGCACATGGCTGGAAGTCAGACCTATAGCTCCGAAGTCCCTGCCCTCTACAAGACACTCAAACCATACCGTAGGACATAGTGAAATCACAGAAAATTCTTACGGAGTGCTCTGTTCATAAGCCATCTCCCTCCAAATTTAGGAGTGACACGAAACGTCTCAAGCCCAGTCGAGGTCAGCGGTGGCCTCACACAGGTATCGGCCGGGCGGGGGGCCCCGTCAGGGTGAAGGAAGGAAACCGCGCCCCTGGCCAAGCGCTTTCCTTCCCGGGGCGGCCCCGCGCCCCCGAGCGGCGCAGAGCAGCTCCCGCCGCGCCCACTAGTGGGCGCAGTGCCCCCCCAACCACGGTGGCGGAGAGCCGGGGCGGGGGAGCCCGGTGACCGTCCCCGCGCCTGGCCCGGGCGCTCAGAGCCCTGGGTGTTAGACCGGCGCAGTCCCACCACCGAGAATCGAGCCGATGGCCTTTTGAGCTGCACCGTGGTACGCGGGAAGGGCAGGCGTCGGAGCTGCGCCCCGCACGCCCCGGCCTCCCCTGCAAAGCTTGTGGACCCGGCCAGGCCACGGGAGGACCCGAGCGGCGCTCGATAAACCGCAGATCTCACCCTGACTCATGGGCCTGGTGGCTGCTTCACGTACAGCACGCATGCCACATGTTTGTAGGGTAAAAGCATTTATTCGTGGGAGCAGAGATGTGGTACACAGCACGGTGACACGGCCCTCCCATGGGTGGGTGTGTGGTTAGAGGGAAATGCCTCGGGATGGCTGGCATTGATTTGGGTAGACTGAGGCACAAAAGGATCTGTGAAGCCATCAGAGGAACTGGGTTCTCTTCCCTGGAAGGATGGTGTCCAGGAGGGCAGCTCCTGTCTCGGGCAGTGGGAGGCTGTCCTGCACAAGCTCACTGCTGGGAGCTACTGTCATTCTTTGCCCAAGGGGCTAGGATGACCAGCCAGTTCCTGGCAAGTGAGGACAGGCGGAGGAGAGGCAGCTGCCTCAGGAACCACAATGAACCCCCCAGACAGCTCTCTAGCCCGGTCCCCTGTTCCGTACCCGGGCTGTGCATCACGGTAGCCGCCAGCCATAGGTGCCGTCGAGCGCTTGGAATGTGGCCAGTGCAACCGAGGAACTGAAATCTAAATTTTAATTTTAATTAATTGAAATTTGAAAAGAGATACTCAATTCAGTTACTGAACAACTTTTAAGTATATCTGGAACAATTCGAGGATGTGAATATTCATCTTGTTTTCTTTCTTTTTTTTAAGAGACAAGGTCTCCCTCTGCTGCCCAGGCTGGAGCGCAGTAGCACAATCACAGCTCACTGCAGCCTGAACTCCTGGGCTCAGGGCTCAAGCGATCTTCCCCGCACTGCCTCCCTCAGTAGCTAACACTACAGGCACAGCCAGCTCCAGGACGTGAATATCCTTACAGCTGTAAATTTAATAAACTCTAAGTACAGATCAAGTTTTTCTGATGGAAATTTAATATCTGAATGGGGCTGTGAGTGTAAAGTCCTCACATGATTCATAGATTTAGCAAAACAGAATGTAAAATGTCTCCCTAACAATTAACAGTTGAAATAATATTTTGGATATTTGGGGCTAAATAAAATATATTATTAAAATTAATCTCACCTATTTCTTTTTACTTTTTTCTTAATGTAGCTACTAGAAAATATAAAGCTACACATGTGCCTCATGTTAGATTTCTCTTAGGCAGGGCTGGTTCAGACCCTTTCCCAGGCCTTGTTCCTCTGACATCCCCTTCAGGCCTGGCCCTTTGGTTTAGCTTCAAGGTCTTGCCTGCTCTTAGGAGATGCCACATGCTAGGTCAGATTGGGGGGTGGGGAGGCTGAAGGTGAGACCCACTCCAGTCAGGGGAGCCAGGGGCTAGGAGTGGCTGTCCTGGCAGCAAGGGGTTCCAGAGCAGGTGACATTCCTGGGACGGTAGGTGGTCAGGGTGAGGTTAGCCTGGGGTTGGGGCAATGATCCAAGGCAACTGGCTGCTCTGAGGCCTCCTTAATCAGTCAGGAAATGAAGGAACTTAGGGCTACAAGACAGAGATTCAGTTTTTGCAACCAGTACTCAAAAGCGGGCTTGGTCACAGGCCTAAATTCAGTGCCTAATTACTCCAACTAGATGCAGAGTAAAGACAGCAACAGCCCTACTGAGGGTCTCTGGATTTCACTGGTCAAGGAACAGGCAATCCTGGGTCTGCATTTGTGGCAGAAGCACCAGCTGGGGATGGGGAGCCCAGGGAGAAAGGCAGACAGGGTTCTTGCCCTTGCCAAAGCCACAGTCCCACAGTGGTCTCAGCACCCAGCCCCACTTTGGACCTGAGCTACCACCCTGGTCCCTCCCACTCTTCACAGTGGGATACCTGGCACATACCCTGTGAACCATGGCATGGCCCAGTGGGGTAGCCTCTGCCTTTGCTCCCAATTAGGCAGCCCCAAATATAAGGGAACCAGAGCCTTTGGCTCAGGCCAAAGCCATCTGACGGGTCCATGTAGCATCCTGGTCATCCACCCTGCCTTGTACCCCATTTCTTCCTCAACTCCAAGTTACACAAATGGCAGGCTACCCAGGCCAAATTCCATGTTTGTCCCAATCCTTGATCCACTAACACACAAAACCAGGTCAGAAGGGGTTATGCAACCCTTGGGTGCAAACAGCCAACCTCTGACATTTGCTCACTGTGCTGTGTTTGCCATGCAAACATGACAAAGTCCAGGCCTCCTCACTGCAGGAAACACCCTGCAGCTTCTCTCCCCTACACTTTAAAGTATGGACTACTTTCAAGTTCACCTGGTTGTCATTAACCTTCCCTAGTGAGGTTTCGCCCTTGGTTCTCTGCCAGGTAAGAGGGGCTCATTTAGATCAAAGGTTTGGGGCCTCGGCTCTGGCTCCTTTGCAGGTTTGACTTAGTTTTTGGTTTGACAAACAAGGGACTCCTCCTGTGCAGTAAGTTTTGGAGACAAACACTTTGACAGGAGAAAAAAAGTGCCACGGACGGTACAAAGGGTTCTCTGAGACTCAGTTAAGGCCGTTTTAGCTCTGGCGAAACATGAGTGTGTACACATGTGCACACCACACACATGCATTGTATACCAAGCTGGGTGCTATCTTTTAAAATTTAATCTCTTTTAAAATATTTGCTTATGTTTCCTAGCTACATGATTTTTGCCGGTAGAGCTGTGGAGATGTCACCCAGGGCAGAGGCTTAGAGACTTTCAGGCTACAGCCTATTCTAGAGGCTTCCACCAGATTCCCTGCTCCCAAGGACCCCTGCAAGGAATACCTTATGAGAATGAAGGGCAGCCAGGCTTGGTGGCTCACGCCTTTAATCCTAGAACTCTGGGAGGCCAATGTGGGAGAATCGCTTGAGGCCAGGAGTTCAAGACCAGCCTAAGCAAGAATGAGACTCCCATCGCCACTAAAAATAGAAAAATTGGCCAGGTGTGATGATGCCCACTGTAGTCCCAGCTACTTGGGAGCCTGAGGCAAGACGATCACTTGAGCCCAGAGTTTGAGGTTGCAGTGAGCTATGATGACCCCACTGCAGTCTAGCCTGGGTGACAGAGCACAACTCTGTCTCAACGACAACAACAGTAACAAAAAATCTTGACCAAAATGAATGTTGACATTTAAAAAAAAGAGAGGGAGAATGAAGGGGAAGAGCCCTTTTGTTTTTGATAAGAGACCAGTGAGGTACTGCTTGGTTTTATTAGACACAAAGAGCTCTCAATTCAAGTCAGAAGCGGCACAACCACTGCTGTATTAGGAAGATGAGTACTCGAGAGCCCAGACTGTGACCCTGCTGGAGGCCTGCTGCTGATGGCTCCTGGGACCACTGACCTAATCCAGGATCTCCGCCCTCACACAGGCCCGCCCCAAACTTTGTGCCTTCTTAAAGTCCTTCCAAGAAGACACTTATCACCAAGATCATCGCTTCTGGCACCTAACTCTGTTAGCTAGGAAACAGCAGCGTCTGGTCCCTACAAGGATGGTGCCTATGGTAGCCACGTCTCAAGGAAGCTGAGATGAGCTCGGCCCTGTTTTGTCGGTTGGGAGGCAGAACCCATTCCAGTAAACAAAGATCTTCTGACTATTCATAGGAAATGCTGAAGGGAATGAAAACACATTGTGTAAAGCTAACCCTTTAGACCAGAGGCTGCAAACTCAAATGCCCACCTGGGCCAGCACCAGGCAGGTATGTTCTAGGAGTGAAGGGCAGTGGGGGATGGGATGGGTGGGAGAGGGTGAGAGCGACCAAAGGTGGAGGCGGTGGGGAAATGCAGCAAACTGGGGCCGACACCATGCCCCATCCTCCACCCAGAAAACTCAGTTTTTTAATGTGCAATCTCCCAAGTTTCAAATATTGGCAACAAATACAAAGGTTTTTAAACCTTATAACTTCTGCCTTAGACAAATGTCTAAATTAAAAAAAGCTCCCTCCCCCCACCAAATAATACAACTTCAACCCAATTATTCCAAAGAAATTAATAGAGATATATAAAAATATAATGGCTTCAAAAATATGTGTCTCCCATTTTTTAAAATGAAATCAATAAAATCAGTGAGTCAAAATTCATTGAGTTCACTCTTGTGTAGAAGGAAGCCAGCTGGGTCAATCTATTGCATTATTATTATTATTATTTTAACTTTAGAGATGGGAGTCTCAATATGTTGCCCAGGCTGGAGCACAGCGACTATTCACACGTGCGATCGTAGCTCACTGTAACCTTGAACTTCTGCACTCAAGTGATCCTCTGTCTCAGCCTCCCAAGTAGTGGGGATTACAGGTTCAAGTCACCACACTTGGTAGCCCTGCATTAAAATGATGCCTGCTTCGAACCAACCCCACATATGAGGATGTTATCCTGCTCGTCCTCACACTATCCCCATGAGGCTCAGATAGGATTAGGCTCCCTATTACAGAGAAGAAACTGAGGCACAGAGCAAGGAGGGCCCTCCCTAATATCATAGAGCCCCTCAGCCAAAGAAGTGTTCACATTGCACAATTTGGCACTATCACACAGACAGCTGAAATGACCAAAGTTATGCAGCACTTCACAGGGCGCTGAGCAAATAGTGAGAGCAACTGTGTGTCTGCTGAGCGAGTCATGCAGGAGGGAATGAATGAATGTAGCCACTTCCCTCGGACAGTGCTTCCCAGTAGGAAAATCAAGAGCTGCTCTTGCCAATCTAAAGACTCTGGAATTCCCCAGGGGCAGCAAGGAAGACAAGGGAGGTAACGCAGAGCCTCCTCTGTGAGTGACAGAAGGCCTTCCCAGCTCTAAAAGAACACTATGGACTCTCTCAGGCTCATAGACACAGAGGACAGGATTCAAGAACCTCTGGGCTGTGTCTGCTTTGACCTTGGGCTAGGACCTATGATCTAGAGCAAGCCCTGCACCCAAGCATCCCATGCCCCTAGCTTTCCTTCTGTGTGGTGCCATGGGCAGTTCCCAACATTCTTATCCTCAAAGGACTTGGCACAGAAAGTCAATGTCAACATGAGAAAGAAAAAGGCTCTTTCTTCTCACAGGTGTGCATGGCTATTCCTGTCCTGGCCCTGCACCACACCGACTGTCTTGGCCCTGCCCTGACAGGCCCCCAAGCCAACACTGTGGTCCTTCTTTATTCTGGCTCTCGCTGGGAGCCAAGGTCCCAGAAAACCTGACCATCTCAGCTCTGGGGAACTCTGATAGGGAGAAAGGATTGGCTCATCCAGAGTTTCTTAAAGGTGTGATGATTGGCATTTTGAGTAGACCAAGTCTTTGCTGTTGGAGGCTGTGCTGCACTCTGTAGGATACCCACTAAATTCCAGGGGTGCCCCACAGTCACAGTGACCCCCCCCAACACACACACACGTTTCCAGTGCTGCTTGGAGAGGCAGCCTGTGCCTGTTGGAAAGCCACTGGGCTGGTAGCCCCCTCATGCGTTTGGGAAACAAGCCCCAGAGACTGAGTGACATGTCCAAGGCCATGCCTCAGATCTGATGACTGCTGGTCCAGGGTTCTTTCCAGCTGCACTCTAAGCAACGGATGCTCATGCATGTGCCCAGAGTACTACGCACATACCACAGGGTAGCATAGGACTGCAGAGCCTCAGAGGAGAGAGCTGTCTGTCCCAATGGCTCACAGAAACCAAGGCACAGAGAGACAGAATAAGCTTCCTGTGATCACAGTTAGCAAATGCCAAGTGGGGAGCAGGTTCCCAGGGGATACATTTTCCTAGGTGCAGCTTGTCTTAGTAAGTCCCGCTGTCTAGCCGGTGAATGTGGCTAGACTGTGAATGTGGCAGCCCCCCAGCAAGGGGGCCTTTGTAGTTACCACCAGCCGAGGCCAACACGGAGACACGGGGGCTCAGAGAGCAGGAGCCAGGCCCTAGTCTGTAGGTCAGAGTCAGGACAGCCCAAGGGTCCAGCCTTCATCTCGAGTCCCCAGCGGGCTCAGCGGGAGCGTGGATGATTGCATCCTGGGCTTTTGACCCCCTTCCGAGGTCCTCGCAGTCTCCGTTGGGAAATATAGGTGTTAGTGCAAGCTCTTCTTCAGGTTCCGGGAAGTTACCTGAAACACAGGAGAAGGAATCACCCCATCAGACAACAACGTTTGAGTGAGGAAGCTAGGAATGAAAGGGAGGAAGTTGGTCCCAGTGAATATCTACTTAAAGAACAAAACAAAATACATAGTGAAAACCTTAAAAAATGTACATACACTTTGACCCAGCAATTCCACTTCTAAGATTTTATCCTAAGGAAATAATTAGGAGTAATTAGTGGAACTGCTGCAGCCACCTTGCCACCAGCCTAAGCAGCACCGAGGACGGCGCAGCAGAGGGAAGGGAAGACGCTGCCTCCTTGGTGGGTCACTGAGCCCCGCCTCTGCACCAACCAACCTGGAAGCCGCCTCCACCTCTGGCCTGTGCTAGGCAAGGCGATCAATCTCCTGACGGCTTATGCTAGCATAAACCATGGTTTCTCACCTGCAGCTGAAAGCATCCTAACTGATTCAATGTCCAAATGGGACTGCTGAGTAGTGTGGCTCACGCTATGGTGGAATTCAGGGACTAAAAATGATGTCTAAAGCTCCATAGACCTAAACACCCACGCACACTCACACTGATGAGACAAGTAAAATTGGGGAAATCAGAATAAAATCTGCGGATGTATCAACGCCAGTATCCTGGCTGCAATACTGCACTGCAGTTTTGCAAGATGTTGCCGTTGGGGAAACTGGGCAAAGCGTACATGGGATCTCTCCGTATGATCCATTACAACTGCATGTTAATTTACAATTCCCTTAAAAAAAGATAAAAGATATATAAATAATATAATTATTGCTGTGGAAAGACAGTCACGATATTATGGATGAAGAAAGTAGATTCCAAAACAGTATGTACAGTCATGTACGATGTAATGATGTTTTTGGTCAATGACGACCATGTATATACAATGGTGGTCCCATAAGATTATAATGGAGCTGAAAAATTCCTATCGCTTAGTGACCTCGTGGCTGTCCTAATGTCATTGCACAACACACTGCTCACGTGTTTGTGGCGATGCTGGTTTCAACAAACCTACTGTACTACCAGTCATCTAAAAGCACATATGGTCATATACAGTACATAATACTTGATAAAGATAATAAACAACTATGTTACTGGTTTATGTATTTACTACACTGTATTATTACTTTACAGTGTACTCCTTCTACTTATTAAAAAAACAACACAGCTGTATAACAGTCTCAGGCAGGTCCTTCAGGAAGCATTCGAGCAGAAGGCACTGCTATAGCAGATGACAGCTCCATGCATGTCACTGCCCCTGCAGACCTTCGAGTGGGACATGACGTGGAGGTGAAGACAGCAACACTGACGGTGCTGACCTTGCGCAGGCCGAGGCTAATGTGTTTGTGCCTTAGTTTTTAACAACGGAATTTAAGACATAAAAAATAAAAATAAAAAATTTTAAAACAGAAAAAAGCTTATAAAGATATAAAGAATATATTTTTGTACAGCTGTATATTGTGTTTGTGTTTTAAGCTAAGTGTTATTATAAGAGTCAAGAAGTTTTAAAAAAATTTAAAAGTTTATTAAGTAAAAAAATTATGGTAAGCCAAGGTTAATTTATTACTGAAGAAAGAAAAATATTTTTTATAAATTTAGTACAGCCTAAGTGTACAGTGTTTATGAAGCCGACAGCAGTGTACCATAACGTCCTAGGCCTTCGGATTCACTCGCCACTCACCGACTCACCCAAAGCAACTTCAGTCCTGCAAGCTCCATTCATGGAAAGTGGCCTGTACGGGTACACTAATTTTTAATCTGTTATACCTTCTTTTTACTGTATCTTTTCTGTGCTTAGATACACAAATACTTACCACTGTGTTACAGTTGCCTACAGTATTCAGTACAGTAATATGCTGTACAGGTCTGTAGCCTAGGAGCGATAAGGCTATATCACATAGCCCAGGTGTGCAGTAGGCTATACCATCTAGGTTTGTGCGACTACATTCTATGATGTTTGGGCAACCATGAAACTGCCCAATGATGCATTTCTCAGAATGTGTCCCTGCTGTCAAGTGACCCATAACTGTAGTTAGTGTCACTCTAAGTCAATATTTTCATCCAACAGTGTAGTAAGTAATAAGTTAATTTATGAATACTTGAATGCAATAGTTTAGAACTGGGAAGAGTTTATTTAAATTTCAACATAATTGAAGGTAAGTGAAAGGGAAGCTTTGGAACCTCAATGCTCCTGAGCAACCTCCAGTCCTGCAAGCTCCATTCATGGAAAGTGCCCTACATAGGTGTACTATTTTTACTGTTTTTTTTTTCTTTTTGAGACAGAGTCTCATCAGAGTGCAGTGTCACGATCATAGTTCATTGTAACCTCAATTTCCTGTGTTCATGTGATCCTCCTGCCTCAGCCTCCAGAGTAGCTGGGACTACAGGTGCACACCACCACACCTGGCTAATTTTTTCTATTTTTAGTAGAGTCAGGGTCTCGCTCTTGCCCAGGCTGGTCTCAAACTCCTGACCTCAAGGGATCCTCCCGCCTTGGCCTCCGAGAGTGCTAGGATTACAGGCGTGAGCCATGGTAACTGGCTTGTTTTTATCTTTTATACTGTATTTGTACTGTACCTTTTCTATGTTAGATACACAAATACTTGTCATTGTTTCAATTGTATTCAATACAGTAACATGCTGCACAGGTTTGTAGCCCAGGAGCAACAGGCTATACTACACAGCCTAGGTGTGTAGTAGGCTATACCATCTAGGTTTGTGTAAGTATACTCTGTGATGTTTGCACAATGATGAAATTGCCTAATGATACATTTCTCAGAACGTGTCCCCGTCATTAAGCAATGCAAGGCTATATATGTATTAATAAGTATACTGTAAAATATATAATGTCCATCCATAAATTTCATTTGCATTTTAATACAGTCACTTCCACATGAGATTTGTTATATG